>JAOWBN010199265.1:0-14925 GCA_028565015.1 Pinguicula moranensis | reverse complement strand
TATACAGATACAAAACTCAAAGAACAAAATGATTTTCATCATCCAGTATACATGAAACTAACAACAGTACAATGCTCTAGGTCACATTATCCCAACAATCACATGTGGTGGAAGTACCTGAGGGGAGATTTATTGAGGGAATATTGGCTGGAATGTGATGTGAGTATAGCTGAAGACAGCTCGGATCCGGAGTTTGAGGATAGGTATGGGGACATAGATTCTGATGCTAGTATTGCATAAAACAAGCAAAACTCTGTGGGGTTAAGCCTATCAGGAAGTAAGGGAAGCCCAAGGGTGGAAACTATTCATGAGGAAAAACTAGTGAACCTGAAAAAGGTGAATAATTGGGTATCTGAGAGGCTTGATAGGTAGCCAACAGTAGGGCATAAGGTCATGGTTTGGGATAAGAAGAGGTGCATAAATCATCCAGCAGCCCTACACAAAAGGAAAGGAACAAAAAAGATTTGGAAAAAGGTTTCAGAAGGAGCACCCAAAATACCTAACTCTCAGGTTACTTGCAAGGTAGTAGATTCAGCTACAGAGTTGCACTTAGATGAAACTAGATCATGGTGTGAACATGTAAACATTGAAAAAACAGTAAGGAGGAGAGGGGAGAGTAACCCTGTATTCAGTAGACCCCCCTCCCAGGATGAAATGAAAGATCCGAAAAAGGAATCAGAAGGGGTACCTGAAACACTAAATACACAGTTATGGCAAGGCAATAGATGCAGTTATAGAAGAGGAAAAAAGTGATGCTAGATATGGGATAAGCTGCAAAGCCCTGAAAAATCCATAGGGGTTGGAGGGGAGGATAGTCCCTCTACTATCAAAACCACTGCCTCAAAGTTGAGTTGTAATATGGAGCTTAATCAGTGTATGGTGGATCTGAATAGCAGGGTACTCAGGAGCAGGATAAGGAAATAAGGAGGAGAATATAGTGGTGTCGATAGAGAGTTTTTCACCATTAGGGGATATGATCCAGAACTAAACTAATCAAGAAAGTGCACCACCCCCAAAGAAAAAGATGGTGAGAAATAAAGGAGGGGGACCAAAAACTCGGAGGCCAGAGACAGAGAAATAATTACAATGGAAAATTGGATTGATCAAATAACTCAAAAACATATAGATGAACCAACTAAGGACAAGGAAATGCCAGTGGATATCAGAGATAAAGAGGGTATTGAGTCTGATAATGTAATAGCCATAGGAAAAAAATGGGATTAGACTATGGTAAAGATTAAAAGACAACCCGGGATCTTCTGATACAAATCAACAGTGAGAACAGATTGTCGTTTGAGAAACAAAAAGCTGAAAGTAGTAAGAAGGAGGAGAAACTGGTTTTTGATGAAACTAATAACATATAATGTGAGAGGCCTGTGTACAGGAAACAAAAATGGACATTGTTGACAGGAGATTGTGTGAATATTTGTGGTATGATAATGAGTTTGATTGGATTTATTAGGGATCCATTGGTCAATCTGCTGGACTATTATGTATATGTAACATGAAAAAATTCAGAAGAGAAAAGATCATTGTAGGAACTAGTTTCTTAGGCATAATTGACTATTGGAATAATGAACAAGTGGTCACTCACATAGTGAATGTATATGGGAGTCGGACTCTCCAGGCTAAACAGAGTCAGTGGAATGAGATAATGGAACTCCTTGTAGGCAGAGATGAGGACAACTGGTAGGTAATTGGGAATTTCAATGCAGTGCTTGACAAGAATGAGAGATAAGAAATTGCCCAAAATTGAGGGGAAAGTGAGAATGAAATAAAGGCATTCATAGATTTTATGTCAGGTATGCAGTTGCTTGATTTGAGGATGGGAAGAAGGTGTTTCACTTGGTATCTCAAGTCCATGAAAGCAATAAGCCGTTTGGACAGATTTTTGATAAATGAAGCATGGGTACGAAATGACTTGACATGAACCCAAACAGGATTGGACAAAGATGAATCTGACCATTGACCAGTTAGCCTCACTACCAACATACAGAAATGGGGACCTAAACCAATGAGAGTGTTGGACTGCTGACTTGAGGATAAATCTTATATACCAATGATAGAAAATACGTGGCGACTGCCTGTTCCCCAAGGTTATGCCAGTTTCAGATTGAAGATGAAGTTAAAGGCAATGAGAATGACCATTAAGGCCTGGAATCAGTCAGCTCCAATGAATCTATTGGCTGAACCAAATCATATTCTGAAATGTATCAGGGAATAGGAAAGAGTAGCTGAACAGGATTTAGGGTATACTGACAGGGAGGAGGAGGTACAAAATATCCAAAACCTTAGAGAGGGTGTGGAAGCAATATCCATAATTCTTAATAGCACACTGTACCAAAAGTCCAGAATAAAATGAATTAGTCAAGGGAATGAGAATACAACTTTCTTCCATAACTGGATTGCCAAGAATAGAAGGTACAACGAGATATAGGGTGTGTGGAAGGATAATATTTGGATCGGGGATGCTCATCAAGTAAAGGAATGTTTCAGAGATCACTTTGCGAAAAGATATAAAGAGTGCTAGTGAACACACCTAGGATTGGGGGTATGGTACTCCAAGAGTTATCCATAACAACTAAGCAGTCACTGATAATACTTTTTGCGGAAGTGGGAAAATCCAGGGTCCAGATGGGCTAAATTTCAAATTTATAAAACAGTTTACCCACCTGATGAAGGAGGACATTTAGCATATGTTCAGGGAATTTTATAGAAACTGTAAAGTTTCAAAAGGTAGCAATGCAGCTCATATCGCCTTGATAGCAAAATTAGAGTTCCCTATGAAATTTGATGACTATAGGCCTGTCACACTCATAGGGGTTATGCCGAAAATCATCTCAAAAGTTTTGGCAATCAGAATCATCAGGGTTATGGAAGAGATAATCTATTCTAATCAGATGGCATTTTCGAAAGGAAGGAAACTGCTAGATGGAATTGTTATAGCTAATAAAACAGTAGATGAACTGAGAAAATTAAAGAAACAGGCACTTATATTCAAGGTGGATTTCGAAAAGGCCTGTGACACTCTAAATTGGACATATATGCTAGACGTGTTGGACATAATGGGCTTCCCCACCTGTTGGATATGATGGATTAAAGAGGTGCTGGAATCTGATACCAATTCTATCTTAATCAATGGCAGTCCAACCATAGAATTCTATCCTACAATAGGTGTTAGACAGGGTGACCCCCTCTCCCCCTTTCTGTTTCTACTCACAGCAGAGGGACTGTCGTACATGATCCAGAAGGTAATTACTCAACAGATGTTTAAGGCAGTGGAAGTGGAGAAGGATAAGGTCATGGTATCTCACCTCCAGTTCGCAGACGACACAATTGTATTTGAACAAGCTTCATGGGATACAACTTGAGTGTTAAAAGCAATTCTACAGAATTGTGAGCCAGTTTCAACGTTGCACATCAATTTTAGCAAAAGCTACTTGAATGGCATAAACATGCCAACTTCAGTGATGGAGGATGTCAGCATATATGGGGTGCAAAATAGGGGTGATTCCATTTCAATATTTTGGATTACCCGTGGGTGATAATCTGAGCAGACAGAAAACTTGGAAACCTATAACTGATAAGTTGAATAAAGCACTTTCTTTTGGAATCATAAGTACTTATCATTGGGAGGTAAACTTACACTCCTCAACTCAGTGCTAGTTGCTCTACCTTCGCATTACTTTGCATTCTTCAAAGCTCCGACCATGGTGATCAAGAGACTTATTTTTGCACAGAGAAACTTCTACTGAGGGGCAAGCAAGGATAAGAAAAAGTTGTTCAATAAAGTACTCTTCTCTTGGAATCATAAGTATCTATCATGGGAGGTAAGCTAACACTCCTCAACTTGGTGCTAGCTGCTCTACCTTTGTATTACTTTGCATCTTTTAAAAGCTCCAGGCATGGTAATCAAGAGACTTATTTATGCACAAAGAAGCTTCTACTTGGGGGCAATCAAGGATAAGAAAAACTGTGTAGGGTATCTCGGGATAAACTCTGCATAGCACTGGTGTGCGCAACCTCAGTGAATTCAACAAAGCTATGCTTGGCAAGAGTAGAGTATGGCAATGGCAGTACTTAGATCAAGGTATGACACTAAAGGGATATTAGCTGTTGGAGATATGAGGGAACTGAGAAATCCGAGGGAAGATCAGAGGAGTTGGAGAAGAAGACATTATGCCTCCAGTTGATGGACAAATATACAAGACACTCTGACATGGGAGTGGTTCAGTTCAAGCATGAAAATAAAATTGGGAAGTAGTAAAGGTGTAAGATTCTGGTTAGATAGATGAAAGCTGTAATTGTGGCATGGACACTATTACAAGACTCACTGCCTACCAAAGAACTTCTACTAAGGAGGAATGTCATACCTGAGGGGCAGGATGCAAATTGTGTCCAGAAGAATAGGAGATTTCAATTCATATTTTTCAAAATTGCCCTAGAACATTGCAAAATGTGGAGTGAGATTAAAAAGTGATTAGCGCCGGTTGAAATTAATTCTTTACCTAACCTGCAGGTACCATCCTTTGAAGTTTTTCTCTAAGCTAAACCGGCGGTAACCAACAGATATTCATGGAAAGTTATATGGATAGTTATGGCCTGGACAATGTGGAAATTAAGAAACAATGCTTACTTTCAAGGGCAACATTTCAATCTATAAAATACAACACAGGTGATTCAGAGAAATACCTGGCTTTGGATTAGAGCGAGGAGAATTGAACATGCATTTCCATTTTCTATGAACGACTGGATGCTCCAGCCACTGCAATGCCTATATTTCAGAAGCTGAACCCCCTCCGGACAATACAGCACCAGGATCAAGAATGTAGCTTGTACAAGTAATCGCTGGTTAGGAGTTTTTGTACATAACTGTGTGGTGATTGCTGACATGTAGCACGAGCAGACACAGAGGGATACACCTAGAAGGCGCTAGGCGAAGAATATGGAAAAAATTGGAGAAGCATGTCCCGGATACCCGATGGCTGGAGATCAAATAGGGGATTATAGTCAGTAAAGGATCCTTTTGATGCTTATCATAGTCTTAGTCGTAGGATACCAATTCAAGCAAGAGGTTTCTACAATCCTGTTCAAAAGGAAATCTGCATAAGTAAGGAAAATCAGTGGCACAAGGACCAATTAGGAGAAGGCGACTCATGACCAAATGAACAAGTACTCTCAGCCTCTCCTACTTTGAAATGCCACATTTACTCTCTTCCTATTTATGCGGTGCAGGTTAGGAAGGAGCTGCAGCAATAACAACACATTCATATCCTACAATTCAGACACAAATCTAAGAGAACATCAAAAGATTTATTTGGACATGTATCAAAGCTAAGAGGAGAATTACAAATGTTTATTTGGCTGTTATAACTACTAGGCTATATCCAGAATGATCTCCAACATACTGAGACCCACGAAGATTGAGGGAGCATCGACACTATTGAGATCGGTGTTTCAAAAGAAACTATGCCCACTACTTAGTTAGGTTATTCTAGTTTATTTTCTTCGGTTTTGATATGAGATGCATGTCTACTTGGAGTAACTCTCATTCACTCATTACAGGGATAGCTCACCAAACTTAACCAAGTTGTGTACCAATACCCTATCATGGGAATGGATAATGTGACAGTCATGATATGTTGCATCGGTGAAGAGCGGATGATGGCAGTGATCTGAATGCTGAGATGCTTTGTGATCTACTATGACGCTATGTGAGCCATGCACCAGATCACCCTTAAGTATATTAGATTGGGGGTATGAAGAAAAGACATGATATTTAGATCAATCTCAAAGATACTATCTAGCTGATACCTCCTAGGGGTCATAGTGTACTTTGTTTTTTCTTCCTATTTTTTCTTCCGTTGTACATACTTTTTTTATTTAATGAAATTTGGCCTACCTAAAAAAATCGTGTTGACTGATGGTGTTTGGTTGGTTGGATTGATGAAATTTTTGCATGTATTGTTGACTGAGAGTTGTTGGGTTGGAGAGATTATGTTGGCCTATTATGTAGATGATCTTGCATTAGTGAGTGATATTGGGGCGAGACTGAAGAAAACCTAACCTGGGACTGAAAATCAGATCAGGGTATTCCAGATTCAGGTAGAGATTGATGCAGAAGTACAAAGAGATAGGCCAATCTAGGAGTATACTATATGTTTGAGGCGACTGTGGGAAGAAATGGATTACTTATTGCCTATGTCAAGTTGTACTGACCCGAAGTGCAAGCTATGGAATATACATAAACTAGATAGAATTATGAAGTTCTTGAAGAGCTTGAACCCAGTCTTTGGATCGAGTAGATTGATCCTTCTGTCTTAGGCAACTATTTTGTCACTGAATGAAGCCATTGCTGCTATGATACAAGAGGAAAGTCAGATGAAGCTACACTTTGATCCTAGTGTACTTTCAGGTGCGGAAGTTTTAGCTATTGCGGGGGCACGGGTAACTATTGCACAAGGAGAAACTCGCATCTGCTTCTATTGTAGAGAGAGGTCACTTGATTCAGTTATGCCCTGAGTTATCCTTGTAAAGAGATTCTGGTAGAGGAAGTAGAGGTGGTCTTAGAGAAGGCTATCGCACCAACCTGATGGTGGATGAGGAAGAAGTAGAGTCTATGACGAGTACTGTCTCTTCTGAGTAGGATCGAGCATTGTTCGAAGTACTCTAGAGGAAGTTGAAGGTTGGGAGATGCTACACCCACCTATTCCTTGTTCTCTGATAATGTTGCTCTGCCCTTCCTTCCCAATGGTACTTACAATTCTCTTTCTCGGGATCATTAGATTGGATCATTGATTCTAGGGCTTGTAGACATGTGACAGGTACTACTAGGGAGTTTAACTCCTATACTCGCCTAGCCGTTCCATTAAGTGTCAAGATGACTGATGGTACAAATCAACTCGTGGTCGATAAAGGTACAAAAATGTACCAACATTTTGACTTTATCCAAAGTTTTGCATGCTACTTTTTTTTCTGTAAATCTTCTCTCTATAAATGTCATTGTCCACCAACTTAAATGCACTATTTTATTTGATGTTCCAAAAGTGACCTCATGAGAGTAGAGGACTAACATGATTATTGGAACTGAGACATGACGTAGCGGATTATGGTATATGGACCTTCTTTCATCCTAAGTGGAGAGGTCTGGGGGAGACAAAAGTGTGAAGCACTTATTATTGCTTCACCATAGACATTCGAGTCATCCTTCCTTCTTGCTTTTGAGTCAACTGTATCCCAACTTCTTTGAAAAAACTAGCAAAGATAAACTATTTTGTGATGTATGTGAATTAGGCAAGCATACCAAGAGCTCATACAAGCCCTTGTGTTTTTGATTTGATGCATCTTGATGTATGAGGCCATGTCCTACAACAACAATTTTGATATTTCGTATCTTTTATTAATTGTTACTCTCGTGTTACCTTGCTTTATCTTATGAAGAATAAGAGTGATGTACTTTCATGCTTTAGAGATTTTTCACAAAGGAGTTTAAACTAAGTATGGAGTAGTGGTTAAGGCCTTGCGGTATGGTAATGGGACTAATTATATCAATAATGCATTTGAGGAGTTTCTTTCCTCTCATGGAGCGATTATATCAAACTGCTTGCCTGTACACTCTAGAACACAATGGGGTAGCAAATAGGAAAAATCGGCATCTCTTGGAGGTTGCTCTAAGTATGATGATTGGGATAAATGTTCAAAAGTACCCATGGGAACAGATAGTTCTGACAGTCACTTTCTTGATTAACAGGATGCCCTTAGGGATTCTAAAGTGGAAATCCCTATTTCATGTATGGAAAGGTACAAAGCCAGATACCCTTCCTCTAAGGATCTTTGGTTGTGTGTGCTTTGTGTAGGACAACAAACCCGGGGTGGGTAAACTCGATCCTATTATAATTAATAGTATTTTTGTGGGCTATTCCACCACTCATAAAGGATGTGTGTTGGAGCCCAGTTGAGAGAAGATGATTTGTGAGCATGGATGTCACATTAAGTGAGCAAGAGCCGCTGATAGTGAGAGTTGGGGACATTTCTTGCCGAATTAATGAGTCGACTATGGAGTCAATTGTTGTAACAGTTTTGCCGGTAGATGAGGTGTTGGTTAATGAGGAGTTGGATGGGGGAAATAGGGACTCAGGCTCAGAGAGAGCTGTTAGTGTACACGAGGCATTAGTGGTAGAAAATAAAGGAGACCGAAAAGTCACTTGCGCTTGTCCCATGTCACGCATCCTTGCCTACTTCGACTCCGATAATATGATTCCTTTCCCTACTTTTCCCACTCCCCAACCGATATGGCCGACTACTCGCAGCAATGCAAGGGTCCCACCTGATCGATACTAGTTTCTAAATAATATTGCCCATCATATCTTTTACTTTCACATATCACCTAGACATAGAGCATTCATTGCATCTTTGGACATTGTTTATATTCCTAAGTGTTGACAAGTTGCAAAGGAAGATCCAAAGTGGAGAGCAACCATGCTGGAAGGGCTTGATGCCCTTGTAAAGAACAAAACATAGCATTTTGTATCACTACCACCTAATAAGAGGGTTGTTGGATGTAAATGCGTCTTTATTGTGAAGTAGACCCAAGAGGATCGAATAGAGCGCTATAAGGCGCAATTGGTTGTGAAGGGGTACAACCAGACGTATGACATTGACGATGATAATACATTTACACCATTGGCAAAGATGAGTACAGTCAAAACTCTAGTATTCATAGCAGTGAAAGGGGGATGGAAACTGCATCAGCTTAATGTGAAGAATGTATTTCTTCACGATGACTTGTTAGATAAGGTGTATATGGAAATCCAACCTGGTTTTGGCATCAACCAGACAACTGGTAAGGTTTACAGGCTCAAGAAGTCTATATATATGTTGAAGCAAATCACCTCGAGCTTGGTTTAACAGGTTTAGGAAGGCTATGATTGTCTTAGGATATCAACAGACCAATGATGACTATACTGTATTCTTCAGTCAAGTTGGAGGTCATATCACTATGTTTGCAGTGTAAGTGGATGATATGATCATCACTGGCGATGATGAAGATGAGATCGTAAGGTTGAAGGTGAGATTGGGGAAGGAGTTTGAGGTGAAGAATTTGGAGAATTGAAATACTTCCTTGGGATTGAGGTGACTCGTGGGCAAAGGGAATTGTTATGTTTTAAGGAAGTATGTCTTAGACTTGCTCAAGGAGATAGGTATATTGGGTTGCAAGCCTGTTAGTATGTCTATTGATCAAAAGTTGAAGCTGTGTACAGAAGCTGGTGAGCCGATTACCATGGAGAGATGCTATATATTGGTGGGCCGACTGATATATTCGAGCCATACTCGTCTGGATATATATTTTGTTGTGAGTGTGGTGAGCCGATACATGCATGATCCTAGGAAGGGTTACATGAATGTATTTTACCAAATGTTGAGAAACCTGAAGAGTACGCCAGGAAGGGACTAACCTTTCGAAAGAATGAAAACTTAGACATTGAGGGCTACAGTGATTCAGACTATGCTACTCAGGGATGGGGAATTCGGAATTCGAAAATGCCCATTTTCGATCCAAATCGAATTAATTTTGGAAGCAAAGTTTGAATTCTGATCCGTCCCGTATAGTTTTTTCAAAAATCAAAAATCGGTTAGGAATTCAAAAATTTGGAATTTCCGAACAATAATAAAAATTAAAAAAATATTTCAGAAATTTGGAAATATTTTGGAGAACTACGAGAATTATTTCAGAAATTCAGAAATATTTTGAAAATTCATAAATATATCATCTAAAATAATTTTTTTTTAAAAGTTCGGAATTTAAAAATTCAAATTTTGAACCCCATATTTTTTATCTGATCCAAAATCTCGAATACTGATTTTGGATCAAAATTCAAAAAATTTTGAAAATCAAAATTTTTGAATTTTGAATTCCGAATACCCAACCCTAATGCTAGTTGTGCTGATGATAGGAAGTCCTCATCTGGATAGTGCATGTTTGTAGGGGACAATCTGGTCTCTTGGAAGAGTAAGAAACAACCAGTGATTGCTCGATTTACTGTTGAGGCAGATTACAGAGTCATAGCCTTGAATGTTGCAGAGATGATGTGGTTCAGATCCCTTTGGTGGAGCTCAAGGTGAGCCGACAACCCGTGCAACATAATAGGACCAATCATGTAGAGATTGATAGATTCTTCATCAGGGAAAAGCTGAAACATGTAGCCACCAAGGAGCAAGTTGCTTATTGTCTCACAAAGGGTCTTAGTTCTCTAGATTTGGACAGACTATGCAATAAGATGAGTTTAATGGATATCTTTTGCCCATATAGAAGGGGAGTGTTGATAATTAATCACAGTATAAGGACTTAGTAGGAATTAATGATAATTGTACTCTATATAAGCCTAAGGGCTATTATGGAATAAACAAGTTTTCCAGTCTAAACCCTAAACTTCTAGTGTTTTTGTCTCATTTTGCCTTTCTTTATTCACTTTCCTAATTGATGTCTCTCTCTTATTTACCTTGAATAAAGTATAACAACAGGAATAAACTTATAAAGGATGATATTTGTGCAAAGTAATTTCAGTTGTTTATCCTGCAACGTCCTACATTTTACCACTTACCAAGCAACATTAAAGGCTAAGGCCCTTTTCATGATGTGAATCAAATAGTACATCTTTACTTATATGATTTCATGATGGTTTTGCGTGATTTATACTCATTTAGGTAGTATCTAGTATTTTTATGATATGATTTATGCTTTAGTAGTATTCTATATTCAGGTAATGATTATTGGACGAAATTGATGATTTTTGAGCGAGGCACGAGCAAAATTTTCAGTGTTAACGCCCAACTTCAAAAAAATCAAAACTTGAGATAGAAATGTCCAATATGAACGTACAAGATACACACGCAATGATGAACAATTTTCCAAATTAGGACTCTAAAGTAGACAAAGTTGAGCTTGAACTTCGGTCAGCAACACTATCAAGTAACTATTCTATTTTGTGTAGTTTAGGTTGGTGTCCATAAATCATTATCCAAAGATCAAATTGGGACGTGCTATATATTAATGGAAATCTCAAATGATGCATCACATCTTTGTAGAAGAAGCCAACATGTATTTCGGCCCAAAAAGAGGCAAAACATTGCACTGAACTTGATACCAAGAAACTGTCCAAGTTTAATGCATCAGCAAATACCAAAAATCAAAGATTTTGAATTGGATCTAGATAAACATGAGCCAACGTGATGATCTTATCAAAGATAGCATTTTTGAGGCTCACATATCCAAATACTTGAGAAGAAACTTGATATGAAAACCCTAAAATTTAGGATTTTGATTATTATTTTCACTTTATTTTCTATTTGTGTTGAAATTCTCATCTTTATCACCTAACCTTTGAGGAGTTCTATAAATATAGACCAATGTACATAGTGGAGGGGAGAATTGGAGTGGTGGTCAAATTTTAGTCTCTTCTCTCTATTTTGGTTGAGTTCTTCTTGTTGGAAAATTCATAAGGTTTTATAATTTTTTGAGGAAAAATTCAGAATAAATTCTTTTTCACTTCTTTTGATGCAAAGATGACATCCTCTTTCAGAAACTCATGGCATGATCATCGATGATGCAAGGCTAAGAATTTATTTACTCCTACTGTGGAGTAGGGTGGTTGTATAACATTTTGTTTGAATTTTATGTTCTTTGCAATTTGGATTTTATGCTACATATTCTACACTAATGTTTCAATTTTTAACTTCCAGGTTTTGTACGGTCAAAACATACTTGTTCAAACCCAAGGCTTATTGCATTTTTAGTTACGAAATTGGAAGCATACTTAGTCTATGAACTCTTGAATCTTCTTTGAAAAAAAGAGTTCTTAGGGGCGGATTATGGTGCTTATTTGCTTAGATATTTCATTAAAATTTATAATGTATCTTGTTAGAATAATGAGGATGAATTTATGTGTTATATGTTCAGCATGCTATGAATTTATAACTGTAATTAAATGTTCAGCGTGTTAAAGTGAAAAATCAACAATTTCATATTAGTATAAAATCAAACTAATGACTTTAATTTGATCTTGTGTGTTTTAGTTTTGTCTCATTAAATTTCAATAAAACCCGTGTGCTTTTTTTTCTTTCTTTTCGTAGTTCAATTTAATTTTGCATTTAGTTTTATGAATTTTTATTTCTATTTTTGTCTGTATACATCTCAATTTTTTTTGTTGTAATTTGTGCATGCTGTTAGGGTTAATGAGTCTACATGCTTAGAGTCTAATTTGCCTCCCTGTGGTTTGACCCTTTTATTGTTATAATTGACGTCGTTCTCTTGCGGTTTATAGTGATTTTAGGATATTTTAACTTGTTTCATGATTATTTGCGCATTAATTATATACCTTAATATTCGTATAACCTCATTGCTTTCTTATCGCGCTCTTCGTCAATTATTGGAGTGTACATAAATACACCAACAACAATGTCCATGATACCATCACCTTTAGACTGCGAATAGGTTAACATGTTCTATGGCTTGTCAAATTAGAGACCTTAAATAAGATTGAAATATATAATTTTTGTGTGTTCTTTGATCAATCTTTCATTTATATCTTATAGACAAACTCTAGGATACGAATCAATTGATTGATTCTTCCCTTGTTTAGTTCCTCTAATCTTACACCCTCCCTTAAGTTGAATTGTAAGGTTTTTAATTTCTAACTTTCTTAATACTTTAGAGAATGCTTGACTAGATATTGCTTTAGTCAAGATGTCAGCTAGTTGATATTCAGAACGAACAAATCGAAGATTGATGACTCCGCGATCAATATTTTCTTTGATGAAGTATAAGTCCACTTCTACATGTTTGGTACGATCGTATTGGACAAGGTTATTCGAGATACTGATTGCAACTCGACTGTCATACTTGAGCATACATGTTTTCATCATCGGTTGGCCGATCTCAACAAATAGTTTCTTAAGTCATAGTATTTTAGCTAGTCCTCTAGGTACACCTTTGAATTAGGCTTTGGTATTCAAGAGAGAAATCACATTTTGTTAATCTTCGAAGTTACCAAATTTTCACCTACCAGCATAAAGTATACATAAGTATGACAGCCCAGTCGGCATCAGTGTACCCTTGAATTTCTAAGTGATCGCTCTTTTTGAATTTAATCCCTCTTCATGGTGATTCCTTCAAATAGCAAACAATCCTTAGTAGTGCGGCCTCCATATGTTCAGCCTGGGGACTATGCATAAATTGACCGATGCTTCTGCGTATGTGATATTGGGTCGAGTATGAGCAAGGTATATTAGTTTCCCGACTAGATATTGATACCGTTCCCTGCCTGCTGGAGGTGCTCATCAATTATTTGTAATTTATGATTCACTATGGCTAATGAATCTACTGGTTTGCAGTCCAACAATCTCGTCTCAGGAAGAAGATAAAGTATATATATATTTATGTGAGATAAATATACTTTGATCTTATCTCTGTACTTCAATGCCTAGAAAATAGTTCAGTTCTCCCAGGTCATTCATCTCAAATTCTTTGAACAGATTCTTTCTGAGTTCAGCTATATCTTCTGTATCACTCACTGTGATGATCATTTTGTCCACATAGATAATCAGACACGTCATAAGCTCCTCATTCCCCTTTAGGAAAAGGGTGTGATCCTTCTTCATGGCAGATGTGAATTGTTTGAACCACACCCGAGGTGATTGTTTAAACCAATATAGTGTTTTCTTTAATCAACACACCTCATTGTCGTGAAAGCTTTCTGGGGATCCCGGTGGAGCTGCCATGTTCACTTTTTTCTTGAGTTCTCCATGTAGGAAAGCATTCTTGACATCAAATTGATGAAGTGATCAGTTTAGGTTTGTGGCAACTGAGAATAATACTCGAATGGTGTCAATTTTAGCAACTGGAGAAAATGTCTCAAAATAATCAATCCCATAGGTCTGGGTGTATCATTTTGCTACAAGTTGGGATTTGCATCACTCTTTAGTATTATATGCTCTGTGTTTCAGGGTGAATACCCATTTGCATACCACCACTCATTTTTAGAGGGCAATCGACATTTCTCCCAAGTACCAGTTTTCCCTAGGGCTTCTATCTCAGCCTCCATTGCCTGTTGCCATTCCCTACTCTTTTGGGCCTCCTGAACTATTCTAGGCATGACCGTCAGACGCATATCAATACTTCCCTTGACCAAGTTGGTAATAGGGTATTTAGATGTACGTGGATCATACTCTGGTTCATATCTTTTGGGGAGAACATCTCGAGTACTTCTGGGTGGTAGCACGTATCAGTCCCGTGTCTGGTTTGATTCTGGCTATGGAGCTCTATTTTCAAAGTCAAAAAAATTGTCTCAGATATATTATCAAAAAATGAGCAGTGGATCAGAATGATTTACCTCAGGATTATCGGATGAGGAGATTGGTGTGTGGATTGTTGGCATGAAAGTTTGCTCTATACTTTTAGAGGCAGGCTTAGTGGTGACTCCAATTAGTTTTTTGGGGACAACTTCAGGTAGGCTAATTGGGTTGAGCAACCAATTCAGGGAATCTTTCATAAGACTCTCTCCCTGACTGCTAGATTGGGTGAAGTCGTAGTACTCAATTTTTAGGAAGTCATAGTCCATAGTAGTGTACATGTGACCTGTCAGAAGGTCAAAACTAAGGGTGGGCAGTGGGCGCGGGAAATCCGCACTAGCCCGCGCTTGCCCGCACCCGCACCCGCCAGGTTCGCGCCCGGGCGGGAAGTGGGTGGATGCGGTAAAATTTTTCTCTACCGCAATATTTCTTGGGCGGAATACGGGTACCCATTTTTTGTTTTGCGGTACCCGCGTTCGCACCGCATTATTTTTATTTATTTTATTTTTATGCAGAAGTGTGGGTTTAGATGTTTGAATCAGTAAACATTCTTTTTTAGTTTAGAAATTTTCTCAACTC
>JAOWBN010199254.1:0-14452 GCA_028565015.1 Pinguicula moranensis | reverse complement strand
TCTGGAATAAAGGAGAGTATTTTGGTTTTTGCACAATCAAAGTTGAGCCTGGATAAAAATAACCTACCATCAAAACAGGATAGAAAAAAGGGATTTGGCACCTATTTGACCTTACCCAGAAAAGTTATCCGACGGGCAGAGGCAATCTAAAATGGATACCTAATATTGGATAAGCACGGACAAAAAATAGAAGACCCTGATTATCCAACCTTTGACCGGATACCAAGCAGCCTAAGTTGTTAAAAGATATTTGTTCAAATACTTATTTGCCTTTGAATTTCAGAGTCCTTACATCAGAGCTGCTATAACGCACGAATTTATTGCACACGAAAGAGGCAAATGACAATTTTGCCCCTGTGTTAAATGGTGTCCTGTTTAACACAGGGGCAAAAACATCATTTGCCCCATTCGTGCGCAATAAATTCGTGCGCTTTATATTACAGGCATGGTTCCGACTTTCGATTGTCGGCTGACATTATTTATATAAAAAAAAATTCAAAATTTGAAAGAACCCTAAAATTAATGGCGGGACCCTACTTACCTAAGAAAATGGGGGGACCCTCATGTAATCCCCTGACAGACCCCCATCCCACAAACTTCAAAAAAACAATTAAGACTTTTTAATTTAAAAAAAAAAAAAAATCTCCATAACTACTTTTTTTTGTGCCCCCTTGGTCAAAATTTCCTAGCCGCCATGATCTGGCAATTCGTCCTTGGCGTTGCAAGTGACTAAGTCAGCCGTCGTCCCCAATCAATGCGCAACACCAGTTGCCCAAAACTTCACCAATATCCCCGTCCAGCCGTCCGTTCTTTTTAAGCAACCCCCGTGTCCCCATATCGTTTCCTCAACAAACACCTACTTTAGTCATTCATTCTAACTAGTAACTATTACTATAAAAGCAATAGCTGAGGAGGTTCATAAATCAATTGAGAACATGTCCCTCAACGCAGCTGGAGATGGATTCTTCGGATGCGTCTCTCCGGTCGATAGCGTGGCCGAGCATCGCCCGTATCACAAGAATTGTAAGTGCGCCTTGCACGACAAGGTCAGAGGACATTGCGGCAGATCAACAAGGTGCAACAGTGTATCGTTCCCGGTGAGGAAGACGCAGAAAACAATGGCTTGGACAGCACAAAGGGCGATCAAGGAATGAAGAGCGGAGCAAGGGGGGCTGGTACCCCCACACTGCACATCCATATAAGTCCGGAGGCTGGAATGGAAGTCGGATTTATAGGAAATTGTAGTTTTTCAAGTAACAGGAATAACTTCTGGTTGCTTGGGAGGAAAACAAATACATTATTTATTGTAGTATGAAAATATCACGATACTATTATTTTTTTATTCTCTCTCTCTTTTCACTGGAGTTTCTTTGCAAAATATGTTAATAAATATTGGTCTTTTTTAAAAAAAAAAATCGGTCTTTTTTAAAATTGGTCTTCCATCAGCCAGGGTGGAGGGGGTACCGCATCCACCCTTCACCCAAAAATTGGTCTTTTTTAAAAAAAATATATATATGTTTATGGTAAACAACAATTGTATTGGGGAGTTTCTTTGCAAAAAATATGTTTATGGTAAAAAATGAATCGGGCCAATCTGACACATGTCCTGAACCTGTTCAATCATTTAGCTAGTTGTCCCCAAAAAATAAAAAATAAAAATGGATCGTGCCAAGCTAATTTAATGGACTAAAAAAATTGGACCCATCCTCGCACCGACAAAAGAAATGGGTAGCTTGGTCCCATTTCTATTTAAGCTATATGGGACGGATTAGCCCGGGCCGATTCCATTTTTATTTTAAAAAGGGTGTATGAGCCAAATCTATTTAACCTATGCCTAATTCTTGTTTGATGACTTTGATTTTTACTTATGTTTCTGTGTAGTATACAGAGAAAAAAACATTAAAAAAAACAATTGAGTCGAAAAATCAACACTTGTTGGTCGTTTTAGTTATACATTAATTCAATTTTATTTTCTAATCAAACCTTCTTAATTTACTTTTTCGAGTTTTTTTTTTTTCATTTTTTCCCTCGTTTCTCACAAACCTTTTCCTCGGCCGCAACGGTGGTTATCACTGTCTCTGCCCTACTGCCACCTCTTTCTCAGTCCATTTCCTCCTGATTTCGGTCCTGTTGATCTTTTGTTATTCAGGAGAAGCACTTTCGAGACAATTCACAGATTTCTCGAAAGGCAACTTGCCGGACACAGTCTAAAACCCACGCGATGATCTGTCATGCTGGAACGACGGTGGCGGTAGCTCCCACATCCCGGTGGTTCTCGTCTTATTCTACAGTTACAGTGAGATGTGCGGTGATCCCTGCCTCCGACGCACCACCAACTGGTTTGCAAACTTTGCCAATTCCTTTTCGTGTATGAATTTTAGTTTCTAAATTTACTTCGTAATTACTGGAAATCAATGTGGGATGTTAGGAAAAATTGAAAAGCCATGGAAATTGGCTGATGCGAGGCTGGTGTTAGAGGATGGTTCTATCTGGCGGGCGAAGTCGTTTGGTGCTTCTGGAACCCAACTCGGCGAAGTGGTCTTTAATACTTCATTAACAGGGTTATTATATTTGATAGACATTGCTTTGGTTCTCTGTTTTGTAATTTTACCTTCTTTTACGGTTTGCATTATATGTCTATCATCCTTCACTATAGTTTATATTGGAATAATCTGTGAGTTGGCAGGAGCTGCTGCATTAGCCGATGAGAAAGGGTTACTAATTTAAAGAAAGATAATAGTTAGGCTTTGACTTTGCAAGAATATTTACCATGCCTGCTGAAGTTACTCAAATTCAACTCGCTCGAGTAATTGCTGTTGTTATCTTAAATGTTTCTCTTACATTCCACAGAAGTATATGGAATATCTCCCGGGAAATTATCCATGCCTTTTTTGCAAGGATCTTTTCTAGAAATAACCTACAGTCCTAGTTTTTTGTTATTTAACCAAAACCAGAGAATGATTCTTGCAAGCAATTCAGTAAGCAAGCAATTATGAATCCCTTTTTATTCTTCATATCAGTAAATTGTCCTGAAATGTCAAGCTTATGGTGATTCTGGAGTGCTTGTGCTGGGGGAAAGACCAAAAAAGACTAGTCTTTTGGGCAAAAGAGTTCGTTTGTTTGATTCAATACCATGTGCTTAGGCCTTATTTTGTATTTCATTGCATTGCAGGTACCAAGAGATTCTTACAGACCCTAGTTATGCTGGCCAATTTGTCGTCATGACTAACCCACACATTGGAAACACGGGGGTTAATTTTGGTGGGTGGATGGTCTGTTCTATGTTTTTGCCGAATAAATTTGAAAAGGGATCTAATTACTAATCCTTGTCTTGGTAGATGATGAAGAATCGAGGCAGTGCTTTCTAGCAGGGTTGGTAATCAGGAGTTTGAGTATTAGGTATTGCTTTCTATACGTCATCTGATTGGTAGTTTTCCTTTGTTTACTAATCCCGTTCTGTCAAATGGTTTTTATTCATATTTCTAATTCTTGATATGCTACAGCACCTCAAATTGGAGAAGTTTAGAAACTCTTGGAGTTTATCTGGCGTCCAGAAATGTGATGGGGATATGTAAGTTGTGATTTCATACCACTATCTAAGTAGCAAATAAGCATGGGGTAGATGTTTACTCATTTCCGACTCAATTTTTTTTCTATTTTATGCAGATGACGTTGACACTCGTGCTATGGCTCGTAGATTGAGAGAAGATGGTAGTCTTAATGGTATTTTAAGCACGGAAGAATCTAGAAGTGATGATGAACTTCTCAACATGTCTCGAACTTGGGATATTGTTGGTAATTTTCTACGGCATAAATTTAGTTAATAATTCATTACATTGTTGCTCTATACAGTTTCTTTAAGATAAATATTGCTCTATACATTTTTTCCTTCTTGATGATGCATTGTACAGGAGTGGACTTGATAAGTGGTGTCTCCTGTAAGTCTCCTTATGAATGGGTCGATAGGAGTAGTTCTGGATGGGATTTTAACTTCAGCGAGAGAAACAAAGAAACTTTTCATGTTAGTACCTCATATCCTATTTTTATTTAAAATACATATGCTTGAAAATTAGGTTGAATTATCCATTTTTTCTTGATGAAGGTTATCGCGTACGATTTTGGTATCAAGCATAATATTCTTCGGCGCTTGGCATCTTATGGCTGTAAAATCACTGTGGTTCCTTCAACATATCCAGCGTCTGAAACCTTAAAGTCGTCACCTGATGGTGTATTGTTCAGCAATGGTCCTGGAGACCCATCAGCAGTTCCTTATGCTGTTGAAACTGTTAAAGAGATAATTGGTAAAGTTCCTATTTTTGGTATCTGCATGGGTCATCAACTGCTTGGTCAAGCTCTTGGTGGTAAAACTTTCAAGATGAAGTTTGGTCACCATGGAGGGAATCATCCTGTTCGCAACCTTCGAAATAACCGTGTTGAGATCAGTGCACAGGTTTGATATATAGTTTATCCATGCAGAAATATGTAGAGTTGCTACTAAGTTGAAGCTCATTGCTGTACTTTGTTGTTATGTTTTCGGGTGTTGTGGAGTTAAAAGATTATGATGGTGATTCTGAGTATTTAATTTCTTAAATAAAACCCTGTTTCTTTTCCATTTACTTCTTTATTTTTTTCTTTAAGTGACTCGAGTGTATCATTGATTTTGCTCAGTAACTTCCCTGAAACTATCTTATGCAGAATCACAACTATGCCGTTGATCCTGAATCGCTTCCGGATGGCGTAGAGGTAACTCATGTCAATCTAAATGATGGAAGTTGTGCAGGGCTTGCCTTTTCCCAACAGAAGCTCATTTCACTTCAATATCATCCAGAAGCTTCCCCTGGACCACATGATTCAGACCTTGGTATGCTTTTCTTTATTTGAAGAATTATTAGGGAAACTTGATGTTTAGTGATATATTGATTTTGATTATAGTTACACGTAAATGTGTTTTATATGAGTTGTGTGCTTACTTTCTGATTTTGGACCATTTGTATCAGCATTATACATATGTTCCCAATCTTGGTATGATTTCGTTTTCAAATTATACATTGCCAATGTTTTTCCATCTTATGCTGCTTCCTCACAGAAGATCCGAAGTCTATTACTAATTAAATGATTTTGTGATTGGTTGTTCCCTGGGATTATTTAAGCAAAGATGGACTCTGGAGCAATAATGGGAGATGAATCTTACTTGTAATTTCTTTTTGAAATATCTGATCGTTGAATCAACAACACTCTGGGTATAATTGTTGAAGAGTGTTGTTTCCAGCAGCTTTTATCTTCTTTCTTCTGAATGTAGGACTTACATATTGTTCTCTGGTTCTAATTGAATTGTTTGTACAGCATTTGGTGAATTCATACGATTAATGCGACGAGAAAAGCAAGGGCAATTGTGAAACCAGGCAGCTTGTGGTGCCGCGATGTATGTTGGAACTTTGCAACATTGTACTTTATTTATTTGCTTGTCTAAACAATAGATTAAAGGCGATTTTCTCTGAAGTTGTTTTTCCCCTCTAAGCATGAGTTGCTTAGGCAACGAGCATTTCAGTTTAAAATAATTAGAACTTTTTTTGTGTTTTAAATTTAATTTTTGCTTTTGCTTTTGCTTTTGCTTATCTAATTTTAAGATGTTGAAAGTGGTTTTGGAGTGCTACATGGGTAGCTTTTCCCTGCTACAGCACAACTTATTCACAGAGCACTGAGAAGCAACTCACTGCATGCAAAATAAGAAGAATGAGCTTCATGAATTTGTACTTGGTCAAGCTGATGCGGAGAAAATCTACAAAAACTGTGTAATGAATTGTGTATGCGAATAGAAACCTCACGAATTAAAGTTCTGTTGACCGTTGGTTAAGAATCACGGTAGACTTGGAGGAAGAGCAGGTTTTGCAACCCTGACTTATCCACAATCACTAATATACAGTGTTTTGAGAGGCCTTTCCCAAATTGCACGATCAGTCTTTGTCGCTGTCCATTATAAATAGAGTTGGAAGAATTATTATTAATAATTTTTTTATTTTGTGCTAATAATGTATTAGATCAAAATAGTTATATCAATTTTTACTGATTCTATTAGTGAAGTTACTGAAAATCAATACATCAAATAATGTAATGTATTTTGAGTCGCAATGAAAAGTTTCTTCATATAATTACAAGGGTAATGTTGAGTATATCTAATTTACATACTCCAACTTGATTGATAATATATTAAATATGTTATTATTGTTTAACAAAACTGGAAAACGATAAGTCATTTTATAAAATGATCATCAAATCACATTTGAGAGTCAAAATAAGAAATGAAGGATTCCTGTTACTCGATTCACATGTGGAATTTATATTCATGTATGCTTTGGACATCTGTCATTAGCTTATGAGATTGGAGGATCAATCGCGATTTTTTGCAATGGGAATCTTATTTGTAATGTGAACGATTTTAGATTCTTGTGGTCCCCATAAGCTTTAAGACTCTTGTCTTAATATTGCATTAATGTGAAGGCACCATGAAGAGCGAAAACAATTAATAGGGAAGGTTTCGTTTTTGCAAGAGTAGGTAATAGCAAACCTAACCTAGTGGCCATTGGGTACGACCTTCGGTGTGAATGATCAATTTATAAGATACATACACGTTATTTTCTTACAGCATTAGTGCAGGGGTTTGATTGCAGCATTATATTTTTTTTATGAATTAGATTATAGTTATGAATATTTATTCTTAATAATCCATACCGATTAAGGCGGGCAGAATTTCATTAAGGGAAGCAATTGTTATTTCTTTTTTTCTTGGGGGAGCTAATTTTGGGTAGCCCCAGATAAATCTTTGCATATGTAATGGTGGCTTGCGAGTCCCCGGCCCAATATTTTTTTAGGAAATAGTGAGTGTTAAAATCTCATAATTATCAAATTTATGACAGTGTTGGGTACATAAGTTGATCAACTTAAGTGAATTACAAGATCAGATTCTATAAACACGGTGCAATACTCTGCTATATGAGTAGTTGTATGGGCTAATTGACTTTTTATTTAATAAAAACTTAATTATAAAAAAATGGTGGGCCGCGAGTGTCACTCTGTTCTTCTAGCCATACGAAAAAAAAGTGTTTTTATTTTTAATTTTGTACAATTTGCACTTGCCACAATACATGTTGAGAAAAAGCAAGAGTGCAGGCATGCTATAAAAAACTCAAAAATTGAGGTTGATGCGGAGGGGCAACCGCCGGCCACCACCTTTAAAGCGGTACCACGTATCTGTGTTTTTGGCCTATTAAAATAAAATAAAGTCATCATACAATAAATACTAGAACATAAATTAAATACCTTACTCCATTTAAATTTCTTAATTAAAAGGATCTCCTCACATTACATCGTAGCATCATGACTACTTGAAGTCCCCTACCCGATCGTGATGCAATCACCCATAAATGCACACAATATGCGTGACTTGTAATAAGATATTCCTTCAAGAATCAGGATCCTTCGGTAATCAATTCAAGTATATATACACATAACAGAGAGAATAGCAGCAGCAGCATAAACATCCAAACACTCCACTAGACTTGTTCATCATCTAAAGCTCAAACATCCAAAGATGGTGATGAGCGCAGCTGGGGGGGTCTTTTCCAGAGGTTTCTTCGAAGCATGTATCTCCGCCGGCGATATGGGGATCGAAAGACGACCGTATCACAAAAATTGCATGTGCTCGTTGCACGACAGGGGTTGCAGGAGACACTCGTTGCAGCATTGCACCACCAGAGTATGGTACCCGCGACAGAGAGATTGCAACAATCTCTCAATAAGCAATACGGGAACCGTGAGCAAGTCCAAGTTGGTTTTGTGTAAGGAAGAGAAGTAATGATGATGATGGGGTTGGAGAGCATTGCTTTCCTTGTTGTAAATTTACATGAAATCTTGGAACTCTTTTTTTTAAGTTGATCGTAATTGTTTTTATTTTGGGTCCGACTAATTAATGGGATCCATGCAATGTGATCATCCACATGGATCAGGTTAAACTTGGATCATTAGTTTGCATCTAGCAAGAATTGGACACTAAACATCTTGTGCATTTCAAAACACAAGATTGGATTTGAGAATTTACTTCAAAACATTTTCGAATAAGTTTTTTTGAAGTATCTGTTTGACAATAGTATGCTGAAAAGAGCTGCTGCCAGTTCAAAATAGAGAAGTATAAGCAGGTGACACTATCGACGTCCGGCAGTGCTAGCCTAGCGGCAGAGCCTCCAGAATCCTGGCTTGCCAAGAGGTCTGGGGTTCGAACTCGCTGGGGAGCATTTGCAGGACATCCTGAGGGGATTAGTCTGCGGGCCCAAAAAGCTCAATGGATACCCTGATCTGTAATTCTGAAATCTGGACTCCGAATTCTGATTACTTATCAAAAAAAAAAAAAAGTTGAGAGTTTTTCAAGTGCCACGTGTTCCAAATTTGATTTGGTTTGATTTAGTTTAAAGTAACCAATGATGTGATATTAATAAAAAATGATATGCACGAAAAATAACGCATCCATATGTTTAATATCAATCTCAATCATTTATGGTGTTAAACATGAAGACTGGTGTTAAATACGTGGGGCCCATTATTATTATAATTTTTTTATATTAAATTTATGCGCTATATCATTTTTTTTATTAATACGATCTGCACTTTGAGCTAATTTCTTATGTATTATTCTTTTTATTTTCTTTCTCTCTTATTTCCCAAGAGTCCGCCATCATTGGAGGGAAGGGGGGCAATGGCCCCAAGTTTTGAATACTTTTGTTTCCAAATATATTTTAATTGATATTTAACGTGAGAAAAAAATATACTTGTAAACAAATTGGTGTGGTTGAAACTTTACGAGACCTCAAATCTCAACAGTAATTGAATCATATTTCACTATAAATAGAAAGCTACTCTTTTTGTGCCAGCAAGGTTCATGTACATAGATTGTACACTGAATTTGGGTGATCTATAAACTGAGTATGCATCTCCTTTAATCACTAACCTACCAGTATATTCTTAACCGAATAAGATTTACGCAGCATTAATTTTATAATTATACAAAGAGATTGTTCTCGTTCCAAAACGGTATACATCTCTTTTAACCTAAATACTTAAATTGTGGTATGTGTTATACTTTTTCCATCAATCTAGATTGACTATGGGTGAGCAGTAAAATTAGAGGGATCAATTCCATTATCCTTGTAATACGCTTTTTCAGCATTCTCCATTCGTGATGTGAACATTGCCGATTCGTCTTGACACCTCTGCCTCACCTGAAACAACACATTCAGAATGTATAAATATAGAGAGAATGAAGTGCTTATTGAATGGTAATAATACTGTGAAGATAGTTTGATACGTACTCCGCGCCATGGAGCCTTCCAAAATTCTGCTTGTCCCTAATATCATGCATGAAAAAAGTAAAGCATGAGAAAATTGGTATAGTTTTGTGACAAGTGTAGTAATTAATTTGAGGAGAAATAGAGAACCTGATTTCCCAATGAAGGAATGTGTTGATGAAAAACCCACTGAGCATCAACCACTCCAATTCTTTCGCGTGCAGTCTAACAAAAGAAAAGAAAAACTGTAATCTTTCGCCAGGAATGGAAAGAGGCTAGGGAAGTCCTAGATGAAGTAAAGGTGCAGTGTTGGTCGGTGATTCGGGCAAGAAAAATTATCGACGGTTACTCAATGGTTGATTGGAGGACATACCCGGTTTTGGTAATATGAAGCAATTGAACTTTGGACTGTAATTGGGCTGTTTGGGTTGTAGGGGCCAATAATGGCTCCATTATTTTTTCATTAAGTTCTAATAAATTTTCTTAACTAAAAAAACAAACAAAAAAACTGAGTGATGGAGAAGTGGTCAACTGCATAAGCTTCGAAGAAAATCGTGAAAGATTGTTCTTTCGAAGATGTTGGTCTAGACCAAAAGTGACAACAAAAATATAATTTGGAGTTGGGTGGGGTGAGGGTTCCACTCAAGCTCCATTAACAAGGGTCCCCAGTGCATTTTCGCCCTCTAGATTGTGTCACTATTACGTCTAGTGTAAATGGAGCTGAAAGAGATATAATTGATAATTCTTTTAGGGCCCATTTACTAGACAGAATTATGTGTCATTATGATAGGATTAGAGCGCAATTCTATGTTTACTAGACACACATTTGGCAAAGCGGGTCGGAGAATTCAATCTCATGACCCACGAAATTTTTTAAAAATGACGGGATTGAGTCCCAAAAATAATTCTATCAAAAAGGAGGAATTGATTTCTAACCCAGCAATCCTACCATTTTGGTGTTAGGAAAGTGCTAGAATTAAGGGATAGGAAATAAGTCAAACAATGTGTAAATGGTAAGAATCGTGTGTTATGATTCTTACCATACTTAGGCTATTTTCTATCCCTATATGTAACCATGGAATACAGAAAAGAAATAACAATGAATCAAGTTCTGAAAGTATATTCCGCTTACAATCTTTACAAAAGAGTTGCATGTATTATATCGTTCGTGTTTTCTTTTCTAGTTTGAGTTGTTTACATGCCCATTTTAAGTGCATCAAAAGATTTTCATGAAAAAATTTCATTAGGGGTTAGACGGGCGCCTTTCGCTCACAATCATTAGTTTTAAAATATTTTGCAAATGAAACAAATGGGAATCCCGCGGGAGATGGTAGTTAGCAAACATATGAACTTACAGTTGTGCAGAACGGATGTTGAGACCCATATACACGTTGTATCCCTGCTGGAGTTATATTGGATAGATATTATGTTAGTGATAAGTTATTCTGAATTATGACATTTTTGGTGAGTCTAGTCCGGTTCGGTGCATTTGAACATAGAAAGTTCGGGTTCACTGTCAGTAGCTCTCCTATTGACAATGGGGGCATTACAAAAGTGGTGGGCCATTGTAGATGTGAACGAATTTTGTGTCATATCGGTCTTGAAATTTCCTGCAATGGCCAACTAGAAATATTTTGGCCGTCAGATGGGCCAGGCTCAATTTTTTCTTACTGTTGTGATAGCCTAATTGACTTAAGCCATTTTTTTGTACCTTTAGTATTTTTTAACTTTTGCTTTTCATTTTGCTTCTAATTCTCATTCTACTGGCCAATTTGATAGCCGGGTTATAGATGGTTTAACCTGATTTTTGTCGAGTAATTCGAATTTACCTAGCATTTGGTATCCCGCCTGCCCATCGGATTACTCTTCGGGCAGGGACCAGTGGCGAAGCTGGGGGTGGGATCAGGGGGGCCATGGTCCCCCAGGAAAAAATTAATAAATTATATATATTTTACCAAAAAAATTATTTTAACCCCCTCCCCCATTTTATTTTGATGTCCCCAGCCTTTTTTTATTTTACCCCAGTCCCAACCCAACTACACTACCCAACAGCAACAACCCAAGCCCAAGCCCAAGCCCAAGTAAATTGAGAGACAGAGTTGAGACGCAGACGAGTAAAAATTAATGAGACCGTTCTGCTCCAAATCTCATCTGCTTCGACTTCGCTGCACAGCTTCCTTCCGATTTAGCGAAACTCTCTGCTCCGCCGGACCCTCGCGCCTGTCGCCACCCCACCCGCCTGCTGAAGGTAATGCTAATTTATCTTGTTTTCATTGTCTCTTCAGTGCTGATTGAATTAAAATGTTGTTGCCCGTGTCTTGTCTCTTCAGTGCTGATTGAATTAAAATGTTGTTCCCGTGTCTTGTCTCTTCAGTTCTGATTTGGATTTGGATTTGGATTTGGATGTTTGCCTATTTCTTTCTTCAGCCACTGAGCCACTCCATTTATGATTTATCATGACATTTTAACTTTCCAGATCTGAATGTGCTCTTCTATCGACTATCTCATAAGATCAGCAGTTAGGAACTTTTGTTCAAATAGGGATCAATTTTAAAAGCAGAAGGGTGTGCTGCTTTAGTTCAATTCATGGTGAATCTTATGTCTTAGTTGATGGAAAAACTTATAAAATGATGGCCTCCTTTTTAACAATGACTTTATTTGAGAAAATTTGCAATTTCGACAACTGATTTTGGAGAATCATTTATAGTAACAACTGCGGGGGAGGGGAGTGACCATGAAATTTTGAGTACTCATCCAAAATCCAAGCCATTGTCTCACATGTCAAATAGGTACTTGTCTCGGTTAAAGAATGGTTTGTTAAACAAGTGAAAGAAACATAAGTAACAAAAAATGTGTATTCACCTGTGCATTAGTTCCCATGTCTGGTGCTGGGACATCTGTGTTAAACTCTTACTCGCTCGTAGTTAGTTCTTTGAGGGTGCAACCCTTGGCTCCACCATAAGGAATATCGGCTACAGCAGTCTTCCAAGTCATCAATTGAGCGAGTTGTTGATCAAGTTGTAATAATCTTCCTTGAAGTATTTTACTCACATCTTTAATGGATTATAAGTACATCCGAAATAGTGTTTTGTTTGTATATTCAACTGAATTAGTGTTATGTTCTTTATGTGTCTTTTTATGTTCTGATTCTTATGTAGTTCATTATTAGTCAATATTGAAAAAGAAATAGTTCAATAATTGGATGTTGATTCTATTATTGATGAATTTGTAAATATGGGACCACGTAGAAGTAAATTTAGTTGAGATTATATTATTATTTTTCTTTTTATTTGGATGATTGACCGACAACTTGTTGAATATTTATTTTTGTAGTCTTTTATTTTGAATCCACTTTATTTTTTTTCTCATTGAGAAATTAAAAGTGGTATTGTAGGATAAATTGAGTTAACTCGAACATACGAGATCCGATACAACCCAACCCGATCCACTTTACTGAGAAAAAAAATTCGCCCCCCTCGGTAAAAATCCTGGCTCTGCTCCTGGCAGGGACAAAATTGGGCAAAGTTGGGTAAAAATATGAAATTTAACCCCACCATCATGGTGGGGTTGGAGTAAACCAACTTAACCCGTACATATGAAATACCTTTTATACCCTTAATTTTTACAATATTTACGTTAATAGTTAGCTATTTAAACCAAAAAAAATTATTTAAATTAAATTAATTAATATATTAATTTAAATAAATTATATCAAATAATATAATAATTTAAATAAATTAAATTAATTAATATAATAATTTAAATAAATTAAAATAATTAATATTGTAATTTAAATAAATTAAATTAATTAATATAATAATTTAAATAAATTAAGTTAATTAATACAATAATTTAAATAAATTAAATTAATACAACAATTTAAATAAATCAAATTAATTAATATAATAACTAATAAATTAAATTAATTAATATAATAATTTAAATAAAATTAAAGTAGTTTTTTTTTTAAATTTATAGGGTATAAGTAGGGCATATTAGTAATTTAAGTTAGTAATCTGTGTAGGAGTGAGTAATTCGTGTTCTGAGGGATGACTACCAAATACCCCAAACCAACTACAGACAAAAATTGAATGTCCCCTACCAAACACATTTATCCGTGTTAGCCCCACAGTAGTCCGCGAACCTGGTTTGTTCCTGTCCGACTACCAAACTGGCCCTTAGAAGTTTGATGTAGTCGCAAAAACTAATAAAAAAAGAAAACGTTGTAGCAAATAATATTTTTTTTATAATTTTTATTTATTTACAGAATTGCTATAATAAGCAGAAGGAGAAACTAATAATTCATAAAAAAAGGAGAAGTAATAGTAAATTTTTTAAATAATCTAAAAAAATAAAAATAAGAAATAGAATCTATTTTTTTTAAAAATACAAAACATGTTTTGAGTCCAAGTCCTTCCCCAAAGAAGCGTTGGATTAAATACCATCGGACAGTCTTGTATAAAAATACCCTTTTGTATGAAACGACACCCTGCGCTGCGTTTCAACCTGGGAATAAAATTCCCAATTCTCTGCCCTAACGTTGATTCTCTCTCTCACACCCCGTTTTTCCCTTCACCTACCTGCAATTCCTCCTGAATCCGAACCAAGTCTCCCGCTGGTCTCGCCGGATTTGGAGTCCCGAGTGACTCTCAAGTTCCTCTCTTGATGCTTAATGATCAGAGTTAATTAGGGTTCTTTTAAATAACTACTGTGCCTGAATCTTGTATTGGGGATTTAGTTTCCTTAAACCCTACAGAAAATGAAAAAGCTTGTAAAAATATGTTCAGAAGCCGAATAGAAGAACTTCATCCAAAAGCCCCTGGCTGTGTCGCTTCTCAACCAGAGAGATGGAATTCGCAAAAGCGGTCGTGTTAATGGATAATTCCCAGAAAGTTCAAAACTTAAACCCGGATTGCCCGGAAACACCATTTTCTTACACTCAATTTAGCCGGCGGCCGATTCGCAGCCGTACTTCTGACGCTCTGATCGGATTGCTCTCCCACTTCCGTACCAACCTTAATCAACTACTACAGCAAGGTATGCGATGCACGCCTTTTCTTAATCCTGATTGGTTGGATATCCATTATAATCTACTCTTCGGCTATTTCTTCCTTACC
>JAOWBN010199243.1:0-14926 GCA_028565015.1 Pinguicula moranensis | reverse complement strand
CATTTCCCCATAGCTTTTGTCTTTCGGCCAGTAGTCTAAAACCTTAAGAGGTTTTGGTCCCCAATTTTGTTCTTTATAGCATAGGTTGACAGGGCAGTGGTCGGAGTCTTCACGCATTAGTCCAGTTTGTATCCAATTAGACTCATTTCCTAGCCATTCTTCATTCACCAAGAATCTATCTAGCCTGCTCATGGCTTTCAGTGATTTATTATACCACGTGTACCTTCTCCTTTCCATTTGAAGGTCATGCAAATTTAGATTTTGGACAAAAACATTGAATGCTTCTATTTCTTGGATGTTTGGCTTATGGGTTGATCCCCTTCTTTCTCTTGCATGTAGTATGGCATTAAAATCACCCATAAGGCACCATTTTTTATCTTCTTTTCCAGCATACATATTTCTGATTTCTTGCCACTGTATATGTTTAGAGGATGGGTCTCTAGGTCCATAAATATTCAGCATATATGACACTTTATCATCCTGGGACCAGGTTCTTGAAATTCCAAGGACACTGTGTGCCGAGACAACCTCTTTCTTGATGAATTTTAATTTATTCCATATGTATACTAGGCCTCTAAATTGCCCTTCTGATCCATGTAACATCCATTCAAATTCATTATCCTGCCACAATTGCTCATTAATTTTCCTGTCTACATATTCCATTTTTGTTTGTTGGAGGCTCCAAAAAACCGGTTTCTCAATTCTGATGAGTTCCTTTATTCTCTGTTTCCTGCCTGGGCTACATAAGCCTCTTACATTGTATGTGAGGATTTTCATAGGAACTGCAGCTCCTCTTCTTTCATTACACTCCCAGGAGAGACTGGCTTCTTTGATTTTCTTAGCTGGCAGTTCAGTTGTAACAATCTTTGGTGCAGTTTCTCAGGCTAAGGTCCATAGGTTAGACCTAGTTGTTTCCCCACTTCCATTATTTCATTAACCTCTGCATTGAGCATCTCCAGAGATAGGTTAGCCTCACTAATTTTTTGCTCTGCTTTACTGTTTGTTTGTAGCTGGGCCAGATTTTGTATCCAATCCTTAAATGTTGCCTAGTCATTATCTATTGTCTTGCGTGTTTGGCTTCTTGTTTTTGGTCCTCCACCCTTATTTTTCTTTAATGCCATCTTTTGAGTCTTAGGGGTGTTGTTTTGGACTATCTGAGCCTGAGTTAGTAGGGCTGGATAAGCTTTGTTACAATTTGAGATTCTAGTCCATCTTGTTCTGTATCTGAAGAATCCTGCTTAGGTTGTTTTCCAACTGTTTCTGCCTCTACAACCTGATTTTTACTTGTCGCTTTCTGGATGCTCATTGTTTCTATTTTTTTCCCATTCATATCTTCTGATTTTGGAATTACTACAGAAGGTGACCCCCTTAGCTGAGAATTATAATTTTTTTCTCCTTATTGGCCAGTAGATACTTGCATTTCCTTGCTGAGTGGAATATTTAAGCTTTTTCCTTGAGGAGTTGAGAATAGATTATCATCTACTTTTTGGTCTTGTGGTATACATGTTGTAGTTGTTTTCATATTGTCTCCTTGACATTCAGGATTCTGCTTTGACTCTCGAGCTACCTCATCAGTTTGCCTCAAAGTTGTTTCTTTGCCCAATATGTAATCTTGTCTTTCTCGGAATTTGTCTGCATCATCTACCACATATTCATGATGTTTATTGAGCTGAGCTATACTTTCTGGCCACCAGTCCACCAGTGTAAAATATACCAGGCCTTGTTTCTGTGTGCAAGGTTGAGTACAGGTCGTGTTATCTTTTGGAGATAGGCATTTTGGTGATCTGCCCTCCTTCACAACTTGAGGCTTAGTTATAATGTCATCAAGTATTTCTTTTTCATGTTCCTGGCATGAATCACTTGCAGCGTGTATGTCATACTCGCTATCATAAACCAGATCTTCCTCTTCTTTCTCATTCCATAAGCTTATTTTGAAGCGTTCAGTACCTATTACATCTATATGTAGGATAAACAGTTGTCCATCTATAGTCGTACTGAGGTTTTGGGGGATAATATCATCCCATTGCAATTTGATGAGGAATTGTGCAACTTCCAAATATCGGTGATGAATTGTACAATCATCCATCAATAGACATTTGCCAATGTGGCCTCCATTTTTTTCCAGATAGTCTGTGTCCAATATTGAATTGGTAAGCCATAGACTTTAATCAAGTATTTACTCTCTGGCGGGATGGTAGATTGCACTTCATTTTGCCATAGAGAGATGCTAGATAGCCAGTTTTGAAGCCATACTGAATCATATTTTATCAGGTTTTGGAGGTCAAGTTCCTGCTCTTCCCACAAGAGAACTGTGGAGGTATTCAACAGGCTAACAAAAATATTCAAATAACCAGTTGTTTTAAGAGCTAGTTGCACCTTATGCCAATATGAGTCGGGTAATATAGTTCCCACGTAACCCTGTTTTAGCCAAATAGGATGGTTTCCCTGTTCTGTCTGGATGACTAAGGAATTTTTTGTTTCCTGCTCGACATTTATGGCTGGCTGATACACCAGCAGAGGTAACTTATCTTTGTCATCCAGAGAGGAGACTACTAGTTTGCTGGTAGAGGCTCCTTCGTGTGACACTACTACCATCTTCACTGCATTTGGCAAAGCATCCAATTTGTTTGCGTTGTAGGCTGGAAACGTGGGGCAGGTACTTGTCCCACAGTTATAGGATATCTAGCAATGTTGGCTTGCAAACGAAAAGAACTTATCCATATGTTGTTTAGCTGGAATAACAAGTTTCCGTCTTCAGTAGAATCCAGGAATGTTACCAAACCAAAAGGATGTCCGTCTTTGTTCATCTTCCTGGCCATCTTTTGCTCCTGAACCTTTCCTTGTTTGTAGAGGATAGCTTTCAGCCTTTCAACATCACACGCCACAAGGAAGTTGGTGATAAAGTATGTGGTTGTCTTATCATCTTTTTGAGTTACTTCCCTTATTGGTTGTCCATGTACAGGAATATGTTTTTGGGTTACCCGGCGACCTAAGCGCTCGTGCACAGGGATGGGGTTTTGGGTAAGCACCGTCGCATAGGATCTCTCACATCTATTTTGGGCCGGGATTATTGGTGTCTTACCCTCTCTAATAGCTGCTCTACGCATTCGCTTGAGCTGGTGGGTTGTTATCATCCACATAATTCTGAGGTTTGGCGCTAAAAAAAAATTTTGTCAGGGATGGGGCTATTAAGTTTCAGTTTCTTTTTCAACTGGAGCTCCCTGGGCGCGTGAGGCTGCCCCGAGGATGGGTGGTGGTAAAGGTTTCTTCTCAGGTAGTGAGATTTGTCAGAGAGCTCGTCATTTCAACGAGGAGGGTTTACTGTTCAGGGGTCACACACAAGTCGCCAGGAAGAGAGCATCGAGATATTTCTTTTCAACCAAAAAATAATTTCCAGAGTGATGCATGCTAGTGAATCAGCTTATGGAACAGGTTTGTCCATAAGAAAATAAGTATATTTTCATTTGGCTATCAATGATCTCACTACCTGAGAGGTATGGATTATCATTTGGCTATCAATGATCTGGACAATTTGGAAGACAAGAAAAAGGTACTATTACACTGGCACTGAACCTAGCCTTCAAGCTATGCTGCGAACAATTCAATGGACGACATGGTCTTGGCTAAGAGCAAAGAGATCCAAAAGGCTATTTTCATTCTCTATGACAAATTGGCTGCTATATCCATCTACATGTATGGCTTTCACGGTACAGACATGAAGATTCGGTAACAATCACATAACCAAGAAGCTCTCCGGTCCTCATCTCAAGGGTGGGTGAAAGAAGCATACTGAATTGTGTACTAATTTGCATCAAAATGAGATTGATAGGTTGAAAGTCATGACTTTTGCTTATGCTCTTACCTCCTTGCAAATAAGTTGATGCCTATGAACCACAAGCTGAGCTCTGTATCAAACCACGAGCTGATTTGATAAGTTGACAACCATGAAACTTGGGGAGGCATGTACTAGCACAGTAGCATACACACATACCCAACCTCCTAATGAGCACACGAGTAGCTAAAAGAATGATCAATGTTGCGGGTGACACATCTCTGAAGACAGTGAAAAGCTTTTGTGGCATAAGAGACAAGAGGATAGCAGTTAGATTTGTAAATATCGTTCTCTTTCTTTTTCTTTCTCTTTCTCTTTCCTTTTCTTTTTATGCATCTTTTCCTTCTTTTCTTCTGATCTTTGTATATAACACTTTCCATTTATATTGAGTTTTCGTATATATCAAATGACGCAATGTATATTGTGACACAACAGAAACCTCTTTATATAATTTCAAGGATAAGATTGCGTACACCTAAACCACCAAACCCTAACTTAAATATACTGGGTATGTTTTTTGTTGACCAATTGTAGGGTGATAACTGCAGGAATATCAGGTTTATCTGCACGCACAACGTGTTTAGTACACATACAATTTCACTTCCGGGTTCAGGGATTACAATCCTTCGACTTGGACTGTTCATCATTGTTCATGGATTCATGAGCGGATCTAGAAAAATAATTTAGGTAGGGCTAAAAAAATAGGAAGGCCACAAAAATTTTAGGAGCTAAATTTCTTTTAAAAATATAAATAATTTTTTAGCACTAGTAAACGTGTGGAAAAACCTTTTACTATTAAATTTTTCTAAATATTTTTTATTCAATAAGTCTATTTTTTTATAACTTCTACAACTATATAACTATTTAAAATACCTAATACTTTTTTTTGTGTAGCTTGTGCTTTTATTACAAAATTATTATTATAATAATTAGAAAGTAAAATATTAAAAATATTTAAAAACAAATTTTGTGAGTTTGTGTTATTTTTTGACTTTTTATTAGAGTAAAGAGAGAGAAAAAATGGTCTTAACCCCATCATTATTTTATTCCTCATTGATCTAAATTCATCTTCTCGGTTCTTTTTTTTTTTTTATCAAACCCTAGAAAATTATAGTATTTTCAAGAACAACTCACGCTAAGGGCGTATCTAGAAAAAAATTTGGTAGACCAAAAAAATTTTAGGTGCTAAATTTTTCTTTTCGGAATGCAATTTTTTTTTCCAGAAGTAGTAAGCGTGTGGAAGAGCCCTTTTTTTTATTAAATTATGCTAAATATTTTTTTATTCAATAAGTCTATTTTTTTTATAACTTATACAACTATTAAAATACCTAATAGTTTTTTTCGAGAGCTTGTTCTTTTATTAAAAAAATATTTATTATAAAATTTAGAAAATAAAATATTAAAGATATTCAAAAATAAATTTGGTGGGTTTAACGTGTTGCTTTTAGATTTTTATTAGAATAAAAAGAAAAAAAATGGTCCCAACCCCACCACTATCTCCTCCTCATCGATCTCAATTCTTTTTTTTTGATAGGTAATCAAAGGACCAGCTGCCCACGTTGGTTTAGTGGGTCTGATCCCCCGACAAGCCGCAGATGTGCGCACACACTGCGACCCCCTACCACGGTATCCCAGTCGACCCATAAGGGCCCTACCAGAATAATCCAGGATAACAGCGAATTTCCCCCACTGGGGACTCGAACCCTCAACCTCTTGACAAGCCAGGAGATTCAGGGCCGCATGTTTGCCGCTAGGCTAGCATGCACCGTTTCATCGATCTCAATTCATCTTCTCTCTTCCTCTCTTTCCCAAACCCTAAAAAATTGCAGTATTTTCAAGAACAGTTCAGGCTCCATCATCACCCCCTCCACAAAAAATTGATACAAGGGCGGAGCTAGGCCGGGTTAGAGTCCGGCCTACCCCCCCGCTAAACCCACTCTTGCACAGAACCGGTTTCCAATCCCTCCAAATTTGGGCGGACCGTAATCAGATGTTTCAATCGCAAATGCAAATTACCTGATACCCTTGGCATATTACCCATATTTACATGTTCTAACACTCATATACCCCAATTGATTTTGCAAACAGGAGATTATTGATATCCCATTTTCGTAGTAATCCAAAACACTACGGAAAGGTGTAGCGAATATGTGCCCAATTAGTCAATACGACAGAAACATAGAAGTTATACTTTTAGTGGGATTAAAACTATCTCGCTACCAAATTAAGTTTAGAGGTAGAAAATGAGTTTTAAAATACAAACTTATATTTACTCTAAACCATATACGATTTTGAAAATCTGTATAAAATGTGCCTCCAGCTTGTGACAAATGACTAGCAGTAGTAAGAAATTTACATCAGTAGAACTCCACGCTCAAGGCCATACAACAAATTTACATGAACAGAGGTACCATATTGCTGGTTCCAAAAAATTTGAAGAGAATTCATTTTGTGGGAACAAGGAGTGTGTACACTAAAAGCAAACTGACTATAACAATGGCTACAGCCAAAGTGAACCTGGCGCTGGTCCATAACATGAGATTCGATCTCTCTGATCTTTTGATCGGATCAACCTCCTCGGACAGCGGGAACTCAGATCTCCGAGGATTCCAGCTCACATACTTGTCAGAAAAATCTGAGAACAAGTTCTTCTTTCCTCGCTTTCTGAAGCTGGACCAGGCCTTGTCCCAGTCAGTTGAGAATCTATCACCTGGACAAACAAAATGTACCACTTCAGGGTTGTTAGTCCTTCCAAGTGAGTGAAGGGAAATTGGAGAAAGCTGAGGAGGAAATATACAACTCAAAAGATAATAAAAGAGTTTCATGGTTTCCAGGACATTAGCTCAACCATTTAAAGCTATTTATTACATGAATGTGTGGCGATTTAACGCTATAGAGGATGCCCATTGAAATAGACATGCATTTAAGGGATGAAATAACTTTCTAGTTTTTTTTTTGGGTAATTGAAATTTTCATTTAAAGAAAATGTCAATTATCCCGGGTAGTTTCTCACATAGCAGGATATAGCCACCTACCTGTGGAGTCTGATTTACCATCTACTGATGTGAATTACATATCAAATACTAACATAGTCGGATAGTTATGAAAGTTGGCCTTGGGTTTTGTAACACTCAATACTTCTAGTTTATGAAGTTTTCTAAAATATAGGAAGGATTACCATCTAGGCTCAAGCTTCTTAGTTCGTTCAACTGGATCAACAATTGTATCACAGAGTCAAGTTCAAAAGACTTGCCCAAATTAAATTTGTAGACCACAAGGATTCAAGTGTTGTTAAAACATCCACAAACAAGGAAAGAATCAACACATGAAGTTCAAATGTGAAGACTCCACTAAGAGACCAAGAATCAAAGAGCAACTAAGAAGCCAATCTCTCGGGTCAAATCTTCTCCAAAAGATCAATGCATTCAAAACCAATCACAGTAGTAGTCTCTACTTAAAACCATCAAACTCTCATTTTTCTTCTGCATATTTGACTCACTTTTTCTCAAATGACGAACGAAAACAGCATCACTTGGTGCACCCGTTATTTTATTGAAAATCAAGAAATTCACACTGTTTCGACCACAACAATCAGCAGCCAAAACCTACACGCATTCACCAAAATCTCCCCACTTATAATTCTAACCAACATACGACGATAAACCACATGCACCTTTGCTGCCATCATCGCCGTCGCCATTCTGCTTCTGGGGCTGCGGCCTTTTTGCACAGCAAGGATGGAGAATTTTCTTCTTTATCGAGGTAATATTCCAGAAATTATGTGAATAAGGGTTCCCGGTCCGAAGTCGAATATCCACAGCCATGGGGATAGCTTTCTACCGAACTTTGGAGCCGCAAAATTGTTTGGCTATCAAAATTAGAAGCTGGAGACTGCTAGAGCGGTTGATCGAGGATGTCGCCTCTTGTATAAAAAACGTTTTTTGTAATCTAGGATTTTCTTATCTGTATTTTCTTTCTAGAAAAGAAAAAGGAAATGAAATGAAATGGAAATTAAAATGGGACACAAGTTACATTCGTGATTTTTTATTTTTTATTTATATTTAGTTATTGGAAAAATAAACTGATATGTGGCGTTATTAATACAAATATCAATTTTTAATTTATATTTAGTTATTGGAAAAATAAACTGATATGTGGCCTTATTAATACAAATATCAGTGACGAAGATCAGGCTTTATGTCTTTTTTTTGTAAGTTAAAACTTCATTGAACAAAAGATAATACATTATACGAAAAGGGCATCCTATTACGAAGAATACCTCTTCACCTACACTACCAACAACTCACGAAGGATTAAATAAATGATACACAATCGACCGAAGCCAGTCTGCAATAGATATTCCCACTGGAGGCGAACCATATGCCGTGTGCCAATACCATAACTGGACCTGAATCACCTGAAATTATGCCATGTTATGAGCTTTCCAAATATACCAAACAGTGCACTGCCATACTGAACGTCTTAGATCACGTCATTTTAAATCGCTACCAAGTCCTATATGTGCCCTAAAATGTTCAAACGGCGCATTCCAACCAACATGGGAAATACTCAACCATGCATATATCTCCGACCACAACACGTAGACTTCTTCGCAAGTGAAAAATGTGTGACACACACCATCCATAGCCTTCGCGTAGAAGTTACAAAGGCTCTCCTCCATAGGCAGATCGATTCCTTAAATGACCAGATTTTCGACCAACGGAATACGATGTTGAATCAAGCGCCAGCAGAATACCTGAACGCGGTAAGGAGACCTCTTTCCCACATCACAGTGTATGTAGCATGACTTGTATGCTCCAAGTTCATATGTCGCTTCAGTACTGCATTTTCGCAGCATACCGAATATTTTCCAGTTGATGTAGCCGTCCACAACCAACCATCGTTACCTGGAAGAGGGGCCTGATCCCGCAACACTTCCAACAATGCAGCAACAATATCAAATTCCACACCTTTCAACGGTCGAAGCCATTGCCAATTCATCACCCATGCATCATTAACGATCAACCACTTAACATCTATTGTACTCCATTTATCCGCCGCAGCAAGGTATAGATGAAGTATAGATAAAGGACGGTCGTATAACCATGCATCTTCCCAAAACAGAGTATTCACCCGAAAAAACCTGTCGTTGTAGCTGGACATTGAACCATGAAGACGCACATACCGAACATACAACCGCCCACCATTTCGATGCACCCCTCGGGGTTGGCATGCTTTCCTAGTCCCCAATCACCTGACGAATGGAGAAGTATTAAGTCTGGATAAAATATTTCCATTGGCCCTTCTCGTCAATACAAAGGCGCCATGCCCAATTCGCAAGCAGAGCAACATTAAACATATCTAAGTTCATCATACCAAGTCCACCATTTTCTTTTCGTTGGCATATCGCATCCCAGCTGATCCAATGAATAGATCTATGTTCTGAATTTTTCGACCAAATGAACCGTCTACACATATTCTCCATTTCAGCCAGCACGGATTTTGGTATACAATACAATGAGAATTGATATACCGGCATACTGCACAACACGCTCTTAACCAATGTTATTTTCCCTCCCAACGACATGTATAAGTTCTTCCAAGAATGTATTCGTCGCTTAATAGATTGTAGTAGCTTCTCCCAAGTCGGTACACGACATGGATTACAGCCACCCAAAATTCCCAAATAATCAAATGGTAACGACATCAATGAACAATGAAAGTGTGCAGCGAATTCTTCCGCTACATGCTATTCTAGATTGATACCAAGAAGATTGCTCTTACCAAAATTTATGGTAAGCCCTGACACCAACTTATACAATCTCAATATTCCTTTAATGACCTTTTCATTTTGCAACATACCTTCCCCAAAGAATAAAGTGTCATTTGCGTATAGAGAATAAGTAAACATTGTGGATCCACATGTAATACCTTTCAACCTCCCAATTTTGACCGCTTTTCGAATCATTAGGATTAGTCCCTCGGTCACAACAAGGAAAAGAAAAGGAGCCTACATCCATGGTGAGGGAGCAGAACAATACATTGTGAAGCCAGTGTACGAAAAGATAACAACTTTTATAGCTCCTCCCTACTCTGACACTCACATTGAGGCAACTAAGAACCTCTGGAGCAGGTATATACCTAAGAAACTCTGTATCTTTACATGGAGACTAATACAGAAAGCCCTCGCCCTCAAAGCTAAATTGCGGGCAAAAAGGCATCATCCAAGATGACCAAGCCATAGAATGTACTTTCTGCATATCAGCACAAGAGAGCGTTGAGCACCTATTCAATGAATATCCTGTTTCTCAACAAGTATGGGGGTAGATCCAACGATGGCCAAAACTCTCTGGAACACTTCCAGTGCAGATCAGTGTGCAAACCATCTTGGAATATATAGCAATTAGACTAGATCAAGTATATCAGGAAGCATAGATCTCCATTTGGATGGCTATACACTGAATACTTTGGAAAGCAAGGAACCTGTATCACTTCAATAACATTGAACCATTACCACACCTGATGATACAGAAGTTTCAGAGAACAACATGGTCTTGGATACAAGAATAGAGAGAAACTTCCCATACTCCATCAGTGACTGGCTCATGCACCCCATAACATGCATGTCCTTCAAGTGGTAGGACTGAAGCTCTCAGCCCCGTACTTACTAGCAACATCACTACACTGTGTCGCTGCCCATAATCCAGGGTGACAAAACTGCACGTAGCAAGAAAGTGCTCATTGAAAATCCAAAAATAATTTGTGTTGATAAGTTGATGCCCATGATCACAAGCTGAGTTGTGTACCAAATACGTGTAAGTGATTTGATAAGTTGACAGTCAGGACGTTTGTGGAGGCATGTACCGACATAAAAAGGATGATGCTAGCTGCATACAGATGAAGAAAACACAGGACAAAGTCCACTATATCTCAGCAGCATAGTTGATTCACTGGTTAGTGAATGGGGCTGAGTAGTATTCAGTACTATTGAGCAGAACATGTAGTTTTAGGAGTTGACCAGTTCAAGGTAAGAGGACTGCATCACTGAACAGGCTGTTTATTTATTTTCTCTTGTCTGTTTTCCATGTAATTTTTCTCTTTGTTATGCTTCTTTCTTGATGTTCATTACTATAAATATAATAAGCAATTTTTCTGATAATCAGGCTCTCATGTCTTATTCCCACGGGAATTGGTCTATGTCCTCTCTCCACAACCTTATTCCCCAATTAGTTATTATCTTAATTTTCACCATACCTCTTCTCTTGAATTGGGGGAAGGGGAGGTAGTGCCCTCCTTGGATCCTCCAATGCCTTAATCACTTCCTTTCAGATAGTAGAATTTCGATAGGCAAACCATCTTATGAATGTCTATCTAATGGGGTTTGTAATCCTTTTGAGGCTACTTGGATGTGGATATGGAAATTGCCTTGTCCGGATAAGGTCAAAACCTTTGCATGATTGTGTCAGTATAACAACATCATGACAAACTCCATTCATTTTTATAGACATTTTGCCACCTCGATCTTCGTTAGACTTGGTGCCTATGAGCCATTTATCAAACAATAAACTGTTGTGTTTGTAATGAATGAAATTTACATTTCCCTTTTATGTTTATATTATGAGTTTCAAATAAAATCAAACATCAATAGAATTCCAAGATTGCAATATAAGTAACCTAACAGTTCAACCAGAAGCATCTTGTGAGGGAATCGAACTTCAGGATTGGAATCTAAAACAAGTCCATGGTCGATCAGATTATGTTTTGAAAAAACTAAGTTGGGGTCTTAGAATTTCATATGATCATTAGAGTTGGCCAAGAATCATTAAGGAGGAGATGTCTAATCCAAGTTGTTGGCGTAGCATTGCCTAAGCTAGAGACTCATATATGTGAAAAGCTTTTTGCATAGGACTAACTGGGATGTGATATAGAGATCTGTTAATATCTTTTCTCAAGACACTCTCCTATCATATCATAAAGATGATCATCTATAGGTTGTCTGAATTTTCAGCGTTACATGAGATTCAGATCTATGATGTTTAGTTCTTGTCTTGATTGATAAGACCTCATTTTTTTTCAATCGGGTCAAATTCCTTTCATCTTGGGAGCTAGGTGTTATAGATATTCAGGAATTCTTGATGCAAGGAGGAATTCACACCTCTCTCACTCCATAGGAGTTGGGAGTAGAATCATAGTCCCATGAGGGGTTTACTCGGTACTTGCGAAATCACTCATCATGATTGGAGAATCGTCAGATTAATTTGTAAATTTGAGAATAAACGGTACTCATAGTGCAAGATGTAATTGGGTGGGTTAACAAACCCCCTTCATTATGGGGTGACAGAGGGATCGTACTATTCGAATTGTTTATTTTTATACTTTTCCCAGAGGTATAGAGAAAGCTGCAATCAATAAGATTTCCCTAATCCCACCTTTCCAAAAGGAAGAGTGTGAAATTCTTTTTCTTTTTCGCAGGGCCCAGGACATTGGATCTAGCCATAAGAAGAATGCTTGGTATAACTCACTTCTTGGTCTTCGACCTCCTATTTTGTAACAGGTGATCTCAGACCTCATTTTACGCAAATACGAGAACCGGCTATGAATCCTTCAAAAAGTACCTTTATCTGCTCTTTATCGATGACCAATGGAAAAGACCCGAAGGGGCTATCAAAAGCAAGAATAAAGGCTAGTTGTGTGCGCTTGTTGTTGTTTCTTGTTCAACCCGAGAACAAGCGCCAAAGCTTTCCTTCGAGAAAAATAGATAAGGTGCAACCTTTCTTCTATCCTTGGAGCAATGAGTTATTCATTCCTCAGCAGTTGAGCTACTGAGTTCTGAGTTTTTTCTATGAGTTATGCGCAGGTAAGTCCTTTTCATCCCATTCTTAGGAGCTCCCTTCTTTGCTTCTTGTTTACCAGACCTAAACCCTAAGACCTAGACATAATTTAGAATCATAAGTGAAGGATGACTTATACACAATGATTATCTAAATGGACGATCCTAGAATAATCTTCTAGTAAAAAAGCTCATATGGGGTTGAGAGTTCAAATTCATGTCTTTTGTGCAATGCACATGAAACTAAACATTAGTGACTCGGCAAATGACCTTTCGCATGAAGCTTAATTTGTTTGGAGATTGATATTATGGGTCCATTGGTCTCGACCTAGCGTAAAAAAAGAAAAAAACAATCCATTTACAACTGCTCAAAAGAAATAGACACAAAAAAGATGAGATCTTTATGAAACGTCGAAAAACAAAGACAACAATAATAAAAAAAAGGGTAAAACTGCCCAAACGATGTGCATCATGTGCTAGAAGTCGCATACGGTATGCATGGTATGTTGTGCGCATTTGGAACACGCATGAGCACATATGCCATGCGCACTTCTAAGGTGCGTGCATGGGTCATGCACAACATCCAAGCGTCGAATGGGTGCTGGCATGCACATTCGTAGGCTAGGTGCGCGTGCAAAGGGACGACATCGGGCCTTGTGTACTAGGCCGGCAAACATGCCCGACGTAAAGCACTGGGCGTGGTGGCTGGTCATGCGTCGGTTGGGTTCTAATACCATCTTTGTTGTTTTACGAGAAAGTAAATTTTGATGATACTATAAATTATTTTTTCCATGAATTAGAGTCTTATTTGGGCTAATAATTAAATTATAAATTTAATGGCCCATGGATTAATAATAGGGATTAAATTAAGTTTCTTTGGGCTTAGTTTATTTAGAAATAATAAAGGCTCAATAGTGTTGAATTAAATTATAGTTAATTAAGAGCCCCATTAGTTAAGAGTTAATTAAGGAATTAAGTAGGCCCAACTCATGGGACATTTAATTATGGATCTTTAACTAATTAAATCTAATATTTAATTATAAAATTTGATTTATTCACATGACTAACATGAAAAGCATGATTTTTTTTAAAAGTTAATACATTTGACACCAAGATCCAAGACTGTGTTAGATCTATTTCTTGTTTAGGTTTCTTTCCCACATTTGGATTAGATCCTTAGGTCTAAATAGGTTTTATTAGATTGTAATATGATTATTATCTAGCTCACCACAAAAATCAGCCATCTCTGCCCACAATGTTCCAATGGAAGAGAGGATATAGGACATGCTTTATGGAAATGTTCTTGGGCCCTTCAAGGGTGGGAGTCTATTTCACCCTCTAGTTTTCCGACATTTATGAGTTCCTCTAAAATTAATTGGATAAAGCAAAACATTTCTCACCGATACCATAAATAAAATGGTTTCACCTTTGTCAATGGCCTTTCACTTATTTTGGCGACTATATGGCACATTTGGAGTGCGCAGAATCGGGTTGTGTTTGATCATCTTTTTGGGTTGATGGGCTCCCAACCATGTGTTAAAATCCCATATGAAAACAAATTTTTTGGCCCAGGTTTTTGATCTACTTGAGGGGCATATATATAAGGCACATTTTATGCGTGTTGAGTGATGTTGAGGGTTTCTACAATTTAGAGACAAACCCATCCACCCGAGAGAAAGAGGGGTAGCTTGCACAATTCTGTGTTTGTTGACGATTGGAGGTCCAAAAGTGGTCTGATCGGCCTTAAATTTTAACTGTAGTCAAGGGACTTCTGGTGGATCAGTCCACTCTTGAGCTCAAAAGCTATTCCATCTGGTGGATCTGGGTATTGCACGGCTTTCTCCTGCTGGTTATAGTCAGGAGCAGCCAATTCCTTCAAGGTTTGCTGGTTAGGATGCGCCATTTCAGGTTAAGCAGCAACAGCTTCTTCAACTTCAAAGGTGCAGTCTGTTGCACTTGCTGTAGCTTGCTGTTTTTGTGCTTTTGCATGCCTTCTTCTCCTGTGCAGCAACCTTTCTGGTTCACTATCAAAGGTATGATTATCAGTACGTGGATGGTTGTGCATAAGACAACTATCCACGACAAGAAAAATCAATAAAACAATAACTTAACAACAAAAACTAAATAACGGCAGCACATGACACTTTTGCCTCTCCCCAACAATGGCGACAATTTGATGGCCGGTTTATCCAGTGTTGTGGCAGGAAAAATGCCTCAAAAGTATCCTGAGTTGTACTACACAAGCTAAGGAGTAGCAAGTGGAG
>JAOWBN010199232.1:0-14927 GCA_028565015.1 Pinguicula moranensis | reverse complement strand
AGATGAGCATTGGAAGACAATGGAAGGAGTTTCTAGACTATAAAGAAACAATTGGTTTCATTGTTCATGTAATTCTTCATTCAAGTCTTTTTGAACTTGTTTTCTCTAGCATAAGTAGTTATTATGGATCTTTCCCATGATGATTTGTGGCGATTCCTTCAATGCAGGATGATGCAAAGAAGCTGGAGAGGGCTGCCAAAAATCGTTATACCGTATAGTCATTGCTGACTGGAGGCAGAGTGGTTGTGCCTCCCCTACCTCCTCTTGTAGCTGTGATGCTTTGGCAGGATATTTTCACTAGTCTTAGCTGCAAACCAACTTCATCCCTTTTTTTTGTTTTTTTGGATGTTTTCAGCCGATGTTAGCAAGAGCCAACCTAGAAAAAAAATGTAGGGTGTGCTAATTAGTTTTTAAAGTTGGATGAGCCATATAAAAAAATTTGGGTTTGGACCAATAGGGACCCACGGTCGAAGCCAGATTGGCCCATATGTCAGTCTACCCTTGGATGTTAGGACCACAGTGTAGAGAGAGACATCCGGTCTCGGCTAAACAGATTAAAATTGTTTTAGCCCGGTCTGTACCATTTTCGTGTTCGCCCGATTTAAAAATCAGGCATTTTTAGGCGTTTTATGATTACAACGGGTGGTCTAGACTAAACCGTTTAGTAAAACGGGCGGATAAGGTTTATCAAATTTTGATTCAGGCGGATACGGGCGTGGCCAGTTTAGAGTGCATTATTTTTCATTTTTTATTTTTTAATTTTATAATTTAAATTTTTATAACTTATAAAGTTATAAAAATAAATTTATAACTTAAAAATTTATAATTTATAATTCATATTGATGTTTAAGATAAGTTTATAAGTTCATATATATTTATAAGTTTATATTTTATAATTAATAAATTATATTTATAAGTTTATATAAACTTGTAATTTATATTTTCATGTCATAAGTTTATATAAATTTATAACTTTGTAATTTAAGAATATAACTTATAAATTTTATAACTATCAATTTATAAACTTAGGGACAAGGGTATAAACTTATAACTTTAAACTTATATATAGGGACAGGTTCACTGGACATCATTTTAGACATCATTTTAGACATCATTTGGACACCAATTTATTAAAAGTCTATGTTTAGGGTCCATAGGGTTTGGGGTTTAGGATTTAAATTTTTAGTTTTTAGTTTTTAGGGTTTATATTTTCGAAATTGGGTCTTAGGGTTTAAGGTTTTTTAGGGTTTACAACTCTAAACCCTAAAATTTACAAATAATAAAAATCTAAACCCTAAACTCCAAAATCCTAAACCCTACGGATCCTAAACATAGACTTTTAATAAAATGGTGTCCAAAATGGTGTCTAAAATGATGTCCATTGAACATGTCCCATATATAACACATAACTTTTATATATATATAACACATCATAAGTTTATAAATATATATTCCAAATTTATAAGTATATATTTATAAATATGATTTGCTCCAACTTTGTGAACTTATAAACTTAGGGTACAAACTGAGTATAATTTATATTTTATGGTTCACCTATTAAACTTAGAAGTTTATAAAATTTAGGGTTTAGTTTAGGCCGTAGGATTTACTTAAGGTTTAGGAGTTGAAACCCAAATATTAAACTAAACTCTAAAATTTATAAACTTAAGTTAGAATTTAAAATTTAGAGTTTTTTTTTAATAAATGGGTTAATTTCATTCTTTTTGAAAACGTGCGGGTTAAAACAGTTTAAACGGATATACATTTATATAAACGGGTTAAACCGATATATTTTTATATAAAACTTTTAAAAGGGTTAAACGGATTAAAACAGTTTAATTCGTTATTTTTTTTTAAAAACGGGCGGATACGGGACAAAACGGTTTCGGGCTTATGCAAAATGAGCGGCTATGGGTTTGGCCATTTAAAAAAATGGTCAAGTCCGATTTTAAGGTGCAAAACCCATTTACAAAAATGGGCGGTCCGGGTTTGTCCGGACCACCCGTATGCCGAACTCTATACCACAATCAGTGCAAAGTTTTTAATTTTACACTATATGTCAATGCAATCTGGTTGCTCTCTTTTTTCCCTCGTCAATTTACCTACTTTATATCTTGGTTTGCAGGGCATAAATTCAAAATATAGTTCACAGCAGTTATGAAACAGAATCAGCAGCTGCTATTGAATCAAATTTAATCCTACAAGCTTATCGAATCAACATGAACCCTTTTTCTTTTGGGCGATTTTATAGCGCCTAGTGTAATAAATATAGCCCTCTTCCTAAGTTAAGGAAGAAAAGCGTGAATGCACTGGAGACCATGGAACCTACTTCGTTTTTGTGAATGCGCCTCCCATGTGAAATGAAAAGAACTCAATGAAGTTCTGTAAAATTCGGAAGAAACATAATTAAGGTCAGATATAAATTGAAAAGTAGTTCAAATTCTATAATGCAAAGCATTCAAATACTGAAATCATTAAAGAAAGATCTCTGCCAATACTCCAAGCTGAAAAAGCTTTAATTTCTATAGCTTTTTGGATCATTTTCGAGAGCCCTTCAGCAGCAATCAAGTACAAGAAAGGAGATAGGGGATCTCCTGTCTCAACCCCCTCTTCGGATAAAATTCTTGAGAGGGGCTCCCATTAATAAGAATTGAAGTAGATGCAGGATAGAATAACCCTCTGATCCACATAAACCAGCAAGTAGGGAAACCCATAAGAGACATCACATCTTCTAAGTAACCCCAATTAACAGTGTAAATGCCTTCTCAAAGTCTATTTTAAAAATAAAGCCACTCTGCTTTTGTTTCCTCATCTCATCAATTGCTTCATTAGCAATGACAGTACTATCAAGAAGATTCCTTCCTGCCAAGAATGCCATCTGATTGCCGGATATTACCTCAGGAAGAATCTTACTTAATCTAGATGCTAAAACTTTTGCAATAATCTTTGGCATAGATCCTATTAGTGTTATAGGCCTAAAATCATTAACCGTTTGGGGTGAATGCACCTTTGCTAGCAAAGATATGTGCGCCGCTGTACTGCCTTTGGACAGCTGTCCATAACTGTAAAACTCTTGAACCAACTGGATGATATCAGATTTCATTGTTGGTAGAAATTTCTTGATGAAGTTGAAATTTAAGCCATCCGGGTCGGGGCTTCTGGAGCTGCCACAGTTAGCTATGGCTTGCATAGTTTCCTGTTCGGTGAATGGTGCTATAATAAATCTTTGAGCTTGTGTAGATAGAGTTGTATACCTCATATTTGTGACTCTAGGTCGAGGCCAATTCACCTCAGTATATCTTGCTTCAAAATGAGATTTGAAACATTCTTTCACCTATTCCGGATCTTCCAGCCAAGTCTCCCCATTATAAATACCCTGAATGGTATTTTTCTTTCTGGACTTGTTTATCATACGATGAAAGTAAGCACTGTTAGCATCCCCTTGTTGCAACCATCGAATTCTGGATTTATGATATATTATACTGTCCAGCGATTTAGTTACTCTCTCTAATTCAGTTCTGAGCTCCCTGATTTCAGATGTAGCCTGCTCTATGTTCAATACTGAATCCTTTTCCAGAATGTCAAGTCTGTTTAAGATCGGATCCCTCTGCCCCTCCAGATTCCTATTCGATGATTTGTTCCAATCTTTGATAGCTTGTTTCACTGCTTGAATCTTCTATTTTATTCTGAAACTGGCATACCCCTCTAAACCAGTTGATTCCCAAATCTTAATTACCAGTTCCTTAAACGTTTTATCTGAAAGCCAGATGTCCAACACCTTTAAAGGCTTTGGACCCCAATTCTGTACCTTGTAGATAAAACAGACTGGATTATGATCAGAATCATCCTTTCTTAGTCCTTTTTGAATCCAGTTTTGGTCTCTGTTTAGCCATGCTTCGTTCAAGAGAAATCTGTCTAATCTACTCATTGATCTAAGAGATTTTACTGACCAAGTAAACTGTCTTCCTTCCATTTTCAGGTCCACTAATTTTGATCCATTAACAAATGCAGAGAATGCAGAGACTTCAGCTAGAGCTGGGCGATGAGCAGTGCCTCTCCTTTCCTCAAGATTGAGGATGGCATTAAAAAAATCCACCATTACACACCACTTTTGTTCATCTTTCCCTCTCATAAGGTCAGTAAGAAAATGCCACTGAGCCTGTTTTGCTGCAAATGAAAATGGTCCATACACATTCACTATATGAGATAGAGTTGTTTCCTTGTTCCAGTAACCTGATATCCCTAAGACCCCATTATCAGAAAAGACCACTGTGCGCTGAAATTTCTGCTTATTCCAAACACATAATAGCCCTCCAGACTGTCCTTCTGAGTTAAGGTGCATCCAGTCAAAATCTGCGTTTATCCAAAGTCTCTCACAAGTTTTCCGAGGCATATATTCAAGCTTAGTTTCTTGAATGCTTAGGAAATCAGATTTTTCTTTTAATAATAGAGCTTTCAATCTTCTCTTCCAGCTGGGCTATTCAAGCCTCTTACATTATAAGTTATGATTTTCATTGGATCACCAAGCTATCCTTTTTCTGTTGACTCCTAGGAGAAGAGCTACCAGGCAACTCTTTCCTATCTGAGTTCATGAGCATTACCTGTTTGTGGGATACTTCTGAATGTAGGCCATATGAGATCCCCAGTTTCACCCCTAATGCAAGCGTTTGGTCAACTATCTCTGCCAGTCTCAAAGATGTAAGTTCCTGTGTTGACTGTAGAGAATGTATCTCCTCTTCCCGATTTGTAGGGACTTCTTTAGGCTCGGTTAGCTCTTTCTGGGCTAATTTTTGTTTCTGACTACGAGTAAGAACCCCTTTTGAAAGTAGTTTCTCCGCTACCTCTTTCCTATTAGATCTTGTTGTCTTGATTGACTTAATCAGATTTGTAGTCTCTTGTAAAGGGGGAAAGTCCAATAGATGTTGTTGTAAGACACTATTCCCAATCCCTGCCTCCGGATCATTTGTGATAGGGTCCAAATATAGTTGATTAGATTCACCTCGCTCATTTGGATCTGGAATTACATCACCAGTTGTAAGCTCCTCACTTAATACCTGCTGGCTTAATTATCATTACCTCCCTTAGGTCTGCTTGTCCATGTTGCTGGAAAATGTTGGTGGAAGGAGTTACATGAGGTACTTCATGAGTCATGGTTTCAGGATGCTGTAAGGATCAAACTAGGAAGTGGGGGCAACACTCTATTCTGGAAGGATACATGACTTCAGCCGTCTAGACTTTACACAATGTTTCCTACACTTTTCACACTGTCTTTGAATCAGAATCTACGCATTCTTGATGCAGGTAGTTGGGAAGCTAATAGATGGTCGTGGAAACTATACTGGAAAAGAAAGATGAGGGCCCAAGAACTTGTAGATTTAACAGCTTTAAGCACTCTTTTACAGGCTCATCAACCTGAAATCTCAAGAATAGATCATTATGTATATGTGGGGCATACTAATGAAAGCTACACGGGAAGGGCAGTTATATGTCTCATAGTGATTTACAAGAACCAATTTTTTCCACAGAGGCAATTCAAGAACATGCAAGTATGTGGAATAAATTTTCTCCAACAAAAGAAATAATATTAGCTTGGAGAATCTGCCAGAATGCTATTCCTATCAAGGCCATTCTTCAACAAAGGCATATCATCCCACAATCACAGGATTCAAGCTGTCCCCTTTGTATATCAGGTCAGGAAGATTTGTCACATCTATTCAGCTCATGCACTATTACATCATGTATATGGCAGGGCATCAAGTGATGGCTATTCTCACACGATGAATTGCTATCTAATGGGTTTGCCTCCACTGCACTTGGCATGCCCTCCCTGCAAAATTATGTGGCTATGAAACCTAGGTCTGTTAGTGTTGATGCGTGGAAATCAATATGGATTGCTATAATCTGGAAGATCTGGTGGACTCAAAACCAGTCCCACTTTCACAATCAGGAGGTAAACGTTCAATCTATAATTCAGCTTATTCAAAGATCAATCTGGATTAGAGTAATATCCATACAACTCTTTCCATTTTCTTTAACAGACTGGTTAATGAATCCGTGCTTGTGTATGGTGTTCTGAATTCACATTTACTAACTCTCTTTTATAAGATGTCTATTACCACACACTGCACATAAATCTGGCCTGTAGGTGGTTTCACTGATGGTGATTTTAACCCTACTACGGCTGCTGGAAACTGTCCAGAGTACTTCCCCCTTCTTCTCCCTCACTCATTTATCTATCTGATATAATTATCTTCCATCTTCAACAAGGTACAGGTTAGGTGAAACTGAAGGAGTACAAGAAACTGTTTTCTCACCAGCCCTAACCACTGACATTGCTAATAGCCAGACCTTCAGGAGTTTTTGTTTTTTCAATGAGCTCAGAGGCCCATCAATTATGATCACAAGATGTTACACCTAAAGAAAAGATTACTTGGTGCGAGACCTTCTATCCTACAACATCCATCCAATGAAAGGATCACTAGGAGCTCATGGAGCCGAAGGGGAAAAAAAAGAAGGATGTGTTGTGGGTTGACAACATCACTTAAACCACGATGCTATAAGGTGAATATGCTGAGTTTTGCTAACTAACTTGGTAAAAACTCCTGGAGCCTTCGGGCGGCCTGCATAGTTTAAAGTCAGTAGATCACTGCTCCTTCATCCTTTAAGTCATTGCTTAAAGGATTAGAAGCACTCTCTTGACCTTGACACTATAAGGGATACAGGCAGAGCAGAGGTTTTCTAGCAGGATAAAGACACATGTAGTCTTCGTGATGGCCTGCATAGCTGATGGTTATGTGATCACTTGCTCATTCCCTTATACTTCTATTACCCACTATTCAGGAGGCAACCAGGACACCTCCTTTGTATTTTATCTTTTTATCTTTTTATTTATTATTTATTTATACCACCTTACCTCTGGTAAGGTGGATATACGTTATAATTACACTTTGACTGTCTCTCTCGAAGGGTGAAGGGTTTTCTCTCTCGAAGACCTTCACGAAACTGCATGAATAGTGTCTCTCGCCGTAAATCCACGAACACCCAGTAAACCCGTGACCCCTCCGCTGCGTGAACCCTGTCTCTCTCACTTGTACACATCTTCCTCTCCCCGGGGATACCTCTAATTCTCTGGGAGGCCCCCCTTTTTATACCCCCCTCGCTCACTCACTGTAGCAGCACAATAACCCCTAACAAAAACATACAGACCTTAATGGAAATGACCCCACCGTGGACTATTCCTCCTTTCCAGGTGAGAAAAATGAAGAGATCATATCTTAGGAAGCAACGCAGCTGGATGGTCTCTGGTGGTTTTAGGAGGAATGTTCCAATACAAAATATTAAGGATGAAGCCTCTCTCGCGTACGCAAGACACCTTGGCGGTCGAGATGTTCGGCCTATTCACACAAGGCTAGGCCCTAAGCTACCCCCCTTAACTGGAAAGTGAATCATGGACTCACTTACGCGAAAGCCCTTCAATCTCAATGTAGCCATCTGTAGCCTGGACCGGTCAAACAAACCACTGGAACTAATCACCAAACAGACAGAGGTAACAGAGCATTTATGGCTAAAGGTAAATTCTTTATATCCAACTTTCCCCACGGCTCCACTGTCACCAACCTAGAAACCGTCTTAAAGAGGTAAGGCATGTTAACTAAGCTATACATTGCCAGTAAAAGGAAAGAGATGGTTTATCTTTTGGTTTTGCTGACTTATGAATATCCAGTATATGCACAGCCTACTCCACAACCTGAAAAACACCTGGATTGATCACCATAAGCTCAAAGGAAACTTGGCCAAATATGGTCTGTCTGAAAAGCCTAAGCAAATACAGCACATGCAAACCAAATCAAGGACTAATCTGCAATGGATCCCTGTATCTTTTAGCCGGTTCCAGGAAGGTCAAACACCAAAGCTCAACCTGGACCAACATACTAAGCCATCAGAAGAAACAAAGAAAGACAATATCAATGGATACGAGCAAAGCTCACATAAATAGAACTTGCATAAGTCACCCACAGTGCAGCTGACTTGTGAGCCAAGGAGCTATGCGTGGCTGTTTTCTGGCAAAGTGGGAAGACTAAGATCTATGCATAAACTCAGGGAGTTCCGGCTGGAACTTAAACGAGCTGGTTATCATAATATTATTGTCAGTGCAATGGGCTCACGAAAAATCTTTATATGGGAGGATGAGCCTTGTGATCTACCCGCCTTATTGAAGTATGAGCAGAACTGGCTATCCCTATGGCTCAATGGGCCACTGGTTTCTTGGTTGGAGCAGCACGATATGGTGGCAAACAGCAAACTCACATGGATCAAAATATATGTCCAGCCATTGATAGCTTGGGAAGAGGGAAGGCTTAAGAATATTGGTCAACAACTAGGAACCTTCATCTGCCTTGATCCTTACACTGAGAAGCGCCTACAATTAGAAGGAGCTCAGATGCTCCTGGATATTCCTATTCACAAGGAGACACCATCCTCATTGGTTGTGAATATCAACAACAATGAGTACATGTGTACATAAAAGAAGTTGATAAAATCATGAGAGCCTGCTTTGAATGGTCAAATCTTTCATCTTCTACCTCTGAAGAGTGCCTAGGTTTATTGGCATCCTTCCAAACAGTTACAAGCTTCCAATCTGCATCAGCGCTATGTGAGAACCAAAAAGTCAAGACGGGAACCAACAAGACCAACCAGGATATTGAGGCGATCCCTCAGGTTGGGGAGAGGCCTGAGGGTAATACCTCCCCAGACAGTCAACAGAAATGGAGTCCTCTTAAACTGGGTTGGTGGCCTGAACCAACGCCAAAATCCACACAAGGACATAGCAGAAGAGATCAGCAATTAGTCCTACACACTTCTGTTAAGCAGCAAAACTCCCATCTAAGACTGGGGGAATGTGTGGACTCTGTTGCACTACTAACTACTTACCCACCCAAGATTGGTAAGGAGGCAGACCTAGAAAGCTTTCCTCCACTCTCACCCCTGATAAAGGATAATCAACCAACAACCCCCCAGAGGACAAGGAAAATGAAAAACGTGCAACAGAGGAAAACAGGACCAAAAACGAAAAAACCCAAACAAGGAAAGAAGTTGTGGATAGCCATGAGCCAGAGAAAAAGGGCCTGGACCATTAGATAGATCAGTTGATGTTTCAGCAATCCAAAAGTAATGTACTGGCAGACCAAAACCAGAAACAGATTGAAGCAACATCAGAGGCAAAAGAACATTTGGAGATAGAGAAGACTATGAACCTTGGTGAGGAGCTTGGCATAGAGTTTGGTCCTTCTTATGAAGCTGCTAAAAATGAGCTAAAAAAACTATCTAGCAGCAGCAGACCACGGAAGCAACAAAATAGCTCTTTGAAGGACCAGAGTAGTAAAAGGCGAACAATCTCTCCAAATGCAGTTGATTACCTATAAGGTTAGAGGACTCGGGGGTCAAGGAAGAAGGAAGAGGCTGCATCAACTGATCACAAAGCAGCAGGTGGATTTTATAGGGATTCAGGAAACCAAACTGGAGGTGATAAACATGCGATTATGTCAGAGGCTCTGGTACAATGAGGAGTTCGATTGGGGCATACAGTGGGTCCTGAGGACAATCAGGGGTCTTTTATGTATTTGGAATAAAAATAAGTTCAACATATCAAGCATGTTTGCTGGAGGGGGATACCTTTGTATAGTAGGCAAATGGACTAATGACTCGGTACAATGCAATATGGTCAATGTATATGGATCATCCAATCTACAATCTAAGGAAATCCAATGGAATGAACTACTAGAACAATATGCGGGTAGAGAACAGGAAAAATGGTGCCTCCTTGGAGATTTTAATGTTGTATTGCACCTGAAGGAAAGAAAGGGAGCTTCTGTATCAAGTCTCAGCTCAAAAATAGTGGCATTCCAGAGATTTCTTAACAATATGGGATTGCAGGACCTACCCTTGCCCAAAAGGAAACACACATGGTTCCAAAGCTCACTAAGATGTCTAAGCAGATTGGACAGGTTTTTACTTAATGATGCGTGGATGTCACCTTCATCTGAATGGACCCAAGTAGGTTTGGACAAGGATGACTCCGATCATATCCCTATAGTCTTGCAATCTGTGGTGAAGAACTGGGGCCCCAAACCTTTTAGGGTATTAAACTGCTGGTTAGAAGATGAGAAGTACAACAAGCTGATAGAGGATATTTGGAAACAACCATGCAACTTTAGATATGCAGGCCAGCGGCTCAAACAAAGAATCAGAGAAATCAGAGCAAGGGTGAGAAATTGGAATAAACAAGCTCCCAGAAACCTATTAGCAAAAAGGGACAAGGTGTTGAGTCCAATCAAACAGCTGGAATCTGAGGCTGAATCAGAAAGCACAATATTGGAGGATTTAGCACAGAGGGCAAATAGGTTAAGGAAACAGTTGTTTAAAGTGACTCACAAACTGGACACCACTTCCTACCAAAAATCAAGGTTACAGTGGCTTACTCTAGGGGATGCAAACACTGCCTTTTATCATAGATGCATCACTAAACGCAGGAACTCAAGCATAATTACAGGAGTCTGGGACAATCAGATTTGGTTAGATGATGTGCAAGAAGTGAAGAGTTGCTTCAAAGCACACTTCCAGAAAAGATTTAGTGAGGAACAATGGATCAGGCCAAGATTCAGGGCAAACTTATTTAAAACATTGTCAGACTCAGCACGGCAGTCTCTGATCCAGCCTTTCACTGAGCAGGAAATGTTGGATGCACTTACCTCATGTGGCAGCAACAAGAGTCCAGGCCCGGATTGCCTAAACTTTGGCTTTATTAAACATTTCAACTATCTATTCAAGGATGAAATCCTAGGGATGATGCAGGAATACTACAAAAACAGTAGGCTCACAATAGGATCCAACGCTGCACACATTACTCTCATAGACAAGGAACCAAATCCAACCAAAGTGGAGGACTTCAGACCTATAACTCTCATTGGGGTTATGCCTAAAATCCTCTCAAAAAACTCTTGCTAGAAGACTAGTAGCAGTGATGGAAGACATCATTTCACCTAACCAAATGGCATTCATCCAAGGAAGGCAGCTCCTTGACAACATTCTAATAGCTAACGAAACCATTGATGAGTTGAGAAAGTTGAAGCGTTCAGCAATCATATTCAAAGTGGACTTTTAAAAGGCTTTTGACACATTAAGCTGGGCCTTCCTCCTATTTACAATGCAAGACATGGGCTTCCCCGAGGCATGGATCAACTGGATTTCTGAGATCCTGGCTTCAGCTTCTTGCTCAGTACTCATTAATGGGAGTCCTATCTCAGAATTTCTCCCGCAAAGAGGCGTAAGGTAGTGGGATCCTCTATCCCCCCTGCTCTTCAACATAGCAGTAGGAGGGCTATCCCTCTTACTCTATAGGGCAGCAAGTCTAAGGAAGATTTACCCCCTGCAAGTTGGAAGACATAAAGTGGAGCTCTCTCATCTGCAGTTTGCATATGACACCCTACTTTTTGTGGACCCTACTTTTTGGTGAAGCAAGTTCGGAAACAATTAGAACTTTCAAAGCCATCCTCCTAAATTTTGAGCTACTCTCTGGACTTAGAGTGAACTACAGCAAGAGCTCCATCTATGGAGTGAACATAGATAACAGAACTTCGAAGAAGATGGCCTCTTATGTAGGGTGTAAGCAAGGACAACTTCCGTTCAAGTACTTGGGCCTTCCTGTGGGCATAAAAACCAAAAGGTTGCAGCATGGCAGCCAATAATATCCAGAACTGCTCACACTCTGCAAACTTGGGAAAACAAGCTCGTGTCAGTAGGAGGTAAAGTGGTTTTGATCAATGCCGTGCTCACTGCCCTCCCCATTCACTTTCTATCCTTTTACAGTATTCCAAAAATAGTTTTGCACAAACTAACATCATTGCAGAGAGATTTTTTTGGAGGAGAAATGCAGATAAAAGGGTAGCAGCATGGACGTCTTGGAATAAACTAGCTTTTCCCAAAAGCAAAGGGGGTCTGGGCATCAAAAGACTAGAAGAATTTAACAAGGCATTGTTGGGAAAATGGAGTGCTAGACTACTACAAGGAAAATGCTCTCTAGATTTGGACATACTGAAATCCAAGTATGAATCCGAGACTGGGATGCAGCTGGGGACTCTAAGACTCCTTCAGAGACCTCTGAATACCAGTCCCCCTAGTAGGAAGAAGAAGAGGGAATGCCTATGCTTCATCTTGGTGCAAAAACATGCAGCAAATTACATCCCAAAATTGGTTTTTGGACAACGTAAACATAAGGCTTGGGGATGGATCAGGAACTTTATTCTGGAAGGAAAAATGGATTACACAGGAAGCACTCTCTGAACAATTTCCTTTACTGTACAGAATTACAACAAACTCATCACTATATATTTCTGATGCAGGTACTTGGGACGATAGCAATTGGAGCTGGAACCTTCAATGGAGAAGGGAAGTGAGGAACTCTGATGAACAACAGCAACTCAACCAGCTGACAAGCCTACTGCAAGGGAACCTTCCTGTACAAAACAGAAGAGATTCATACTACTTCAAAGGAGACTTTGCTGGAAATTACAATACCAAGTACATATATTTAAAACAGGTTGAGGTATAGGACTTACCGTTCACCAATGAGGAGGTTAGGACTAGCTCTCTGATTTGGAACAAGTACTCACAAGGCAAGCAGAAAATTCTGGTTTGGAAAATCCAGCAAAAGGCACTCCCTATCAAGCAAACTCTGCAGCAAAGAGGGATTATACCAGCGGATGAGGAGATACCTTGCACACTGTGTAATTCTGAGCAGGAGACCTATGAGCATCTCTTTCACACTTGCCCTATAACTTTGTCCCTATGGCAGAACCTGGAAGACTGGTTGCTTCAAGGATTATCAAACCAGCAAACATCTGAATCAGTACCCAATCTTCAGGAGTTTTGTTTAAGGAAACCCCCAAGCTGTAATATAGAAGCTTTGAAAGACATATGGATCTCCTTCATTTGGCAGGTGTGGAAATTACGGAACAAAAGACACTTTGAGGGGTAAACACCAAAGGTCTACACTGCTTTGCAAGCTCTACAAAGGAATACCTGGCTCAACATGAAAGCACATCAGGGAAAAACAAAGTTTTCTTTGTCTCTAAATGATTGGTCACTACAACCTCTAATATGCTTTGAATCTTGATGATGAATCTTGCTAACTTTCATACATAGGACTAAGACACAAAGGCACAAACATCAGTGTCTTGATAAAGCATGCCTGTGGCCTACTTATTATGATTAGTGATGGTTTTCTTTCAAATATGGAAGAGTATGTTTCCATCAATTATCTAACATGATGTTGTTTGATCAGTCATGAAAGACTAGACTATAAAATGGCCTGCCAGCCCACTCTAAACTTACTGTTTTCCTATCTTCAGGATATTTTCACGTCCCAGACAGGATGGAGATCAGCATACAACCACGGGAGCGAAAGCTAGCACATGAAGTCACAAGTCAAACTACTGGTCTATCATACCTTCATGTGGTTCTTGTGGTTAGACTTAAAACAGTCAAACTTTACAAATTATGCCCAGAGAATAGGAACTTGATATGAACTTCTTCTTGTTTCTTGAACCTCTAACTATCTGGTGAGTGCTTGTGAGGTACAGAATGAAGACAACAGAGGGTACACATACAAGCTTTACTGGTCAATCTATTCACAATAGATATGGCTGATATAACAGAAACAGAACTGTACTGAATTATTTGAACTACTGATTTTCTTGTGAGTTTCGTTGTAGTACAGGTTGCTGGCAGAAGACAAGAATACAAAGAAACACAGATAACCAGACAAATGAAATATAGGCTACCCCTCGGAGGAAAGAATTGTTGAGAGCCAACAAAAGCATCTCCTCCCGCTGAACAATCATATAACAGAGGACTGGAAAACAAGGCGAGATAAACTAATGGGGGTTGAGACTACAGGATAGAATGGCTTGGTAGATCACCCAGTAAATCTGTGACACAACTTGGAGAAGAAGAAAATTTCGGTTTTGTTGATGCTCAACCCTCCTCTTCTCTAGCGGTGACCATATTCCAATGCTGGCATATCTGTCACCAAATGCCCAGTATCCATTGCATGCTACTAAGCCACCATTTTTGGGTGGTAATCTGACGCACCACACAAGGACAAAAGAGATATCCATTACAGATGCAACGTGCCACACTCAATATAGAGGATAATCTTAGCAGCTTCAAGCCTGACATGAAAAGGAGGTCGAATGGTTTCTAGGGAGGGTACTGTTATCTCTGCCCCTTTGGTAATATCCTCCTTACATTACAGGGATAGCTCTCAAACTGGAAGGAGCTATGTACCAATTGTAAGATCTCCGAAAGCTATATTATGTGTTATGATGCAAAATTTGTACGAAAGCGTAAACATAAGTGTGTGTTAAGCATACATAACAAAGAGATCTTTTGACCAAGGATCTTTGCTAATTTACACAACTTGATGGTACAAGGAAGAAGGAATTGGAATATCTCTTGTAGAATCACTAATTCTTGCAAGAAAGCTCCTTCTTTTGAGGTGTTCAAATGTTCACCCTCTAGAGTAGTCCACACCACCACTTCCCTTGAGGTTTATACCCCCAAAGTGTATAACTTATATGTGTATAATAGAGTGCTAGCTCCAAACTTTAAGCCTTTGAGAAGAGAATAAAACTTATTCAAGTTTTTGCCCAAAATTTCCAAGAAAGATATGGAAATTCTCAACAATTCTTTCAAGGCCTTAAAGCTCGACCAAGTCTACATATTTGTGATAGTATTAAGGTATTTATAGAGGTGGTCATGTGTCTAAAATGTCAACACATGTTGGAGCTAAATGCTTACATTTAACCATAGCTTTACATGTGTTACAAATTGACACTTCATGCTTGTGTGTCATGTTTTTGTAATATCCT
>JAOWBN010199221.1:0-14927 GCA_028565015.1 Pinguicula moranensis | reverse complement strand
AACTTTCAAAGTTTGGCATGATCGGTTGGGCCATCCCGGATCATTTATGATGCAAAAAATTATAGAAAATTCATGTGATCATTCAATGAAAAATCAGAAAATTTCATGTGTTGCTTGCTCTCAAGGCAAATTGATTACAAGGCTTTCATTAACTAAAGTTGGGTATGAGAACCTTACAGTTTTGGAAAGAATTCAGGGAGTTATATGTGGGCTTATACACCCACCATGCGGACTATTTAGATATTTTATGGTTCTAATTGATGCATCAACAAAATGGTCGCATGTGTGCTTATTATCTACTTGCAATTTAGCTTTTCCAAGACTACTTGTACAAATAATTCGTTTGCAAATTCATTTCCCTAATTTTTTCAATAAAGAAATTTCGCTTAGATAATGCTGCTGAATTTTTATTACAAGTCTTTAATAACTATTGTGTCAATTGGGATAACCATTGAACATCCTGTTGCACATGTTCATACACAAAATGGTTTGGCTAAGTCATTCATTAAACATCTTCAATTGATTGCAAGGCCAATGCTTATGCATTCTAAATAACCGTATCTTCTTGGGGACATGCAATTTTGCATGCAACAGGACTTATTCGTATTAGACCAACAAGTTATAATAATTTCTCCACTATACAAATGGTTTATGGTCAAGAACCGAACATTTCCCATCTAAGAATATTTGGATGTGCAATATTTGTACCAATTGCTCCTCCACAACGTACAAAGATGGGTTCTCAAAGGATGATAAGAATATATTGGATATTAATCTCCCACGACAATTAAATATTTAGAACCATTAACTGAAGATTTGTTTCCAGTAAGATTTGCTGATTGTCATTTTGATGAATCAATTTTTCCAACATTAGGGGAAGAAAATAAATAGCTGGAAAAGAATATATCCTGTCATGAATCTTCACTATCACATTTTGATCCTCGTTCGCCAATGTAAACTTGAAGTTCAAAAGATTATTTATTTACAAAATTTAGTGCATCAAATGCCAAATGCGGTTACCGACCTGAAAACGGTAACTAAATTTCATATACCAGCTGTAAATGCTCCAATTTAACTTAATGTCCTAGAAAGACAAATTTCTACAGCAAATGAGTCTAAATCACGCATGAAGCGTGGAAGACCGATCGGTTCCAAATATAAAAATCCTCGAAAAAGAAAAGGAGCAAATATAAAGAATGGTCCAGAAGAGGAAATCAAATATCTAGCAGGGATCCTTAATATTCCAAAAGAGAAAATAAAATCTCCAGCAGAGACCTATAATAATCCATAAGAGGCAAACAACAAAAATGAAGAAATTGAGGTACCTAAAAATGAGGAGATCTCCATAAATTATGTTGTAATGGGAAAAAAATGGAATCGAGATGAAACAAACGTCAACAATATTTTTGTTTATAATATTGCATGCGATATAATGAATGAGAATGAGGATATTGAACCTACATCTATGGAGGAATGTAGGTACAAATATGATTGGCCAAAATGGAAAGAACCAATTGCTTCAAAGCTAAGTTCTTTAGAGAAACGTGAAGTTTTGGACCAGTAGTCCCTATACCAAAAAGGTATAAAACCATTCAGATATAAATGGGTATTTGTGCGGAAAAGAAATGAGAAAAATGAATTGGTTAGATATAAAGCACGACTTGTCGCACAAGGGTTTACCCAAAAACCGGGCACTGATTATGAAGAGACTTATTATCCTTTGATGGATGCAATCACATTTCGTTATTTGATAAGTTTGGTAATTCATGAAAAATCTGAAATGCGGCTGATGGATGTAGTGACAACCTATTTATATGGCTCATTAGAAAATGATATTTGTATGAAAACCCCTGAAGGGTTTAAAGTGATTGAAGCACAAAGTTCAAATTTTTGATAGATTTATTTGATTAAATGGAATAAATCCTATGTGTATTGAAACAATCTGAACGTATGTGATTCAATCGTTTGAGCACATACTTAATAAAGATAGATTATAAAAATGATCCAATATGCCCATGTGCTTTTATAAAGAGATATGGTCAAAACTTGTCATTATTGTTGTCTATGTAGATGACTTAAATATTATTGGAACTCCTGAAGAGTTATCAAATGCAGTAGCTTGTCTGAAGAAACAATTTGAAATGAAAGACATTAGAAAACATAAAATTGTGTTTAGGTCTTCAGATTGAGCACTTGACAGATGGAATTTTTGTGTATCAATCTAATTATTTTGAGAAAGTGCTTGAAAGTATTTTATATGAATGAAGCACATCCATTGATTACACCATTGGTGGTGAGATCACTTGATGTAAAAAAGGATCCATTCCGCCCTCATGAAGATGGTGAAGAACTTCTTGGTGCAGAAGTACCATATCTTAGTGCAATTGGAGCACTAAATTTCTAATAATACACAACCTGATATATCACTTGCAATAAATTTACTAGCAACATATAGTTCTTCTCCAACTAGAAGACACTGGAATGGAATCAAATACATTTTTCGATATCTTCGAAGAACAATGAATATGGGTTTATACTATCCCAATGTTTCTAACCCGGAATTAATTGGTTATATTGATCCTGGATATTTATCAGATCCACACAAAGTAAGATCTCAAACAGGCTATCTGTTTACTTGTGGAAGTACAACTATTTCGTAGCGTTCTATTAAACCAACATTAGTCGTCACTTCCTCCAACCATGCATAAATCCTTGCAATGCATGAAACAAGTCATGAATGCATTTGGTTAAGAATTATAACCCAACAAATTCGTGGAATGTGTGTCTTGGTGACCAAGAATGACATTCCAACTATTCTTTATGAAGATAATACAGCTTGCATTGCTCAATTGAAACAAGGTTTCATTAAAATAGATAGCACAAATCATATATCACCCAAATTTTTCTTTACACATGATCTTCAAGAAAAGGGTGATATAATATTCAGCAAATTCGATCAAGTGACAATTAGGCAGATTTGTTTACAAAAGCACTACCTACTGCAATTTATGAAAAGTTGGTGAAAGGGATCGGCATGAGAAAACTCAAAGATGTGTCCAACAGGGGGAGATCATAAAATCATGTACTCTTTTTTCCTTCACTATGAGTTTTTCCCACAGGGTTTTTCTTCCTAGTAAGGTTTTAACTATGCATGATATGATGGACATTCAAGGGAGAGAGTTATGGATTATTGAATGCCAATGAATTCGACGACGGCTATCAATTAGTATTGAATAGTGTTAACATTAATTGTGAATAGTTATGAATAGTATTGGCACTAATTGTGAATAGTGTTAGCATTAATTAAAGGAATGATTGTCGACAATTGGTGTACAAAAGATGAGAAGATGAGAAGAAAGAATTGTAGAGAAAGATTGAGGAGGAAAAAGGATTGAGTTTTCTTGTTTGCTCATTTTATTGCATTTGTTTACACTTGCACAAATAATTCACAACATTGCAGCAATTGTATGAATTTATTCACCTTTGTTTCTTCACAATCTTTCAAGTTTTGGTTCCATTTTCACCAACAGTGCCAAGTGTGGCCATGAAAGGAGCCATTTCCCCCACATTTCCTATTTTGTCCCCTGCAACACTGTAAAGCCTCACAAATCGTAGTGTAAAACAAGTACTGCCAAGCCACTTATATGTCCAAAACTGGTATTATGGCCATCACCAAGTGATCTTTGGATATGGTTCCTAAACCAGCTATGTGACATAATGAATTCCTTGAGATCTTGCCACCACAGTTTAGTTGACTGAGCAGTTGCTCTTCTAGATTGGTTGTTCAATACAACATTGCTTTAGATCAGTCTATATTCTTGGTTTGCCAGCCATGAGTCGATATCCCCATTTTCTTAGTAGAATTGCATTGAAATGCTCCTTACTCTTGATGCACAAAACTCCACGTTCCATTTGGTAGCATACTTTCATCCAGCTCACCCAATTTATTTTTTTAGGTCCTATTGTGTGCTTCCCCCATTTGTACAATGCAATTAGGTAGGCAAGCTGCAAACAAATTTTTTCTCTCCGTACAACCCCCACGCGGTGAATAGTAAACTCGCTCTACTTCACCCTCCATCTTTGATGACTCCAGCGGTGCCTCTTGCTTGCAGCGTCTAGATCCTCTTAGCCTACTCCTCCTCTTCCGGGGGATGCCTTACGCACCCGGGAAGGCTCCCATAATGCCTCCATGTATCCTCACTCCGCCCACCACCACTACTCACCATTTTTTACTCATCCACCCCCTTGTCTCACGAGCTCTCATCATGAACCCGTGGATCATCCCGCTACATAAGATTAAGCGGTTAAGGCACGCGGCTACTAAAGCTGGTAAAACACCAATGCTACCTTTGACAAAACAAAATTTGATTTATACTGCTGTGTTTAACTCCCCACGCCAGCCGGTCCATGAGCGTCTAGGACCAAGACTCCCTCTGACTATTGAGGAAGAAGATCAAGGATAACTTACTTTATCTCAAACATCCTGAAGGACTCCCGAATAGAAAAATTGACAATGATAATAACCAGGCAAGGCACCATAAAGGATATCTCGATTGCACAAAAACTTGACAGCAATGGCTCCCCGTTTAGTTTTGTTTAATTTGCAGAGATCATTGACGTAAACACTAGGCTATTTCAGCTTAATAACATCTGGTTTGTCTTGTATCGAATGAATGCAAATGTGGAAAAATTCCCAAAAGCATCAGTGCAACCGAAAAAGTTACCAACTCCTACCCCTGTATTTAGATCTAAGATGGTACAAATTCCAGTCAACAGTGTGGAGCAAAGGCCTATGGTAGCAACTTCCACTAGCTGAGTCCCCATTTTCCCACCAGCACTATTAAAGCAAGGGATGGATACAATTCTAAATTTTGCGGCCTTAGCTGCAGAGCTATCCTGGATAAAACATAGCTACACGGGCACTTTACTAGAGTTAGACGGTTGGAGGGACCTTTAATTTGGACAAAATCCGCCGACTATCTAAACATCATAGTCAGCCCTATGAGATTTGGGAAGATACTCATCTGGGAAGAGGAGGATCTGGATCTAAAAAAACTTGATAAAAAATGATTCTGTATGGTTGGAAAACTGGGTAGTTGATCTGTCTCCGTGGACAAGCACAATATGAGTGCCACACCCACAACGTTTGTGCGGGATAGAAGTGTTCGGGCTGCCACTTCAACTACTGAAACATCAAGTCCTGGCAAAGATAGGAGCACAATTTGGCATACTAATTAAAATGGATGATTGCACAATTAATAAGCATTACCTTGAGGTAGCTCAAATGTTCATCTAAATAGATTTGAGTGCAAAAATGGTTTTTTCCTTTTCTATCATAATTGATGGTTTATTACTTAACCTTCACATTTTGGAGCTAAGTGAGACTAAATTTAGTGAGAATTGGTGGTGTGCACCTACACATGATGACAACATGGAAACATCTAGTGTACACACTGATGATGACTCGTTACATGAGCTGGTTGCCAGATCCAGCATTCACACTAGTGTACATGACCTGGCTGTCAGTGCTAGTACTGAGGACCTTGTAGTCTCACCTAAATCTACTGCTCCCACTAGGCCCATCAGTTCGTGCAAAGGCTAAGAGGTTTACCTTGGTCTGGAAACTCCTCATTGTATTCTCACTGACCCACCCTCTTACCACTTTAAGTGCTCCTGCAGAGGTCTGGAAACCTGGCAAATTTGAATGGTGGCCCTCTAACAAAACTTTGGTCCATGAGTGGGTTGACATTAATGAGGAGGGAGTCCTTGAAACCCAAGATGACATTGAGTTAACTGTGATTTTGGAGGTTGATGCAGAAAAAAGCAATGTTAAATCCCATCGGCCAAAAGATGTCAAAGCTCCTCTGAGAGAAGATGTTAAGTTAGCAGATGTATGTAATGAATGCTTTAAATCTCCTCTTCTAGGCGCTGTTAAGGCCCTATCAGAAAAAGGTAGTCCTTTTCTCTTTGAGGTAGATAAATCTATCCAGGAAGTTACCAATGAGCCACAACGTCAGGAGATAGAGCTCAAGCAGTAGGATGGCCACCATCTAATAGCACCACACATTGATGTCCCAGACACTCAAATTGTATATACTATGGACTTCCCACCACTATGTGGTACCATATATGGAGAGGTTGCCACATCAAAGAAAATGGTGGCAAAGAAAAGAAAAGGGGACGACCAAAAAACAAGAAGCCAAACAAGAAAAGAGACAGGTACAGTAAAAGAAAAAAGATCTAGTTGTCTTAAAGGATTGGATCAGCCACCTAGCTGTTCATCAAAGAACACCTCCTTCAAAAATTTCAACTATGCAGAATATGTCTTTTGAGCATTTGGGTCTGAAGATGACCAAACTATAGAGATTGGTAAACTCTGGGCCTAACATATTATCTTGACTCTCAGCAAACAAGGGAGACACTGATCAACATTAACTATCACAACATCAAATCAGTGAGAATACAATGCCTCAAGGTCCCACAGGGGCATGAAGTTCCAACCTCTCAATGAAGGTCATCATCTATAATGTCAGAGGCCTTTGTGGTCGAAGGAGGAAGAAGAGAGTAAAAAATCTAATCCTAACACAACAACCTGACTTTTTGAGCCTGCAACAGACTAAAATGGATCATATTGACAGAAAATTTCGTCAATATCTATGGTTTGATGACAATTTTTATTGGATATTAGGGATCTATAGGGCAATCGGGTGGTTTATTATGTATTTGGAATGATACCGCCTTTAGCAAACACAACATTATTTTAGGAGATGGTTTTCTAGGTGCCTCAGGTACGTGTTTTAAAGAGCCAATCATGTTTGTCTGGAAACTTCTTCAGGACGCACTACCAACAAAGGATGCATTACAGCGGAGACACATCTTACCACCAGATCAAGACATAAGTTGTTCCATCTGTAAATCAGGCAACAAATCTATAGACCATATATTTCAAAACTATGTTTTTGTGTTGCAGATATGGAAAACTACCCCAGAGATTGATCATATAAAGGGTGCACATGCTCCTTCCTTTCAAGCAATTATATTAGCAAAACCTGTACGGATTAGCATGGTAGCCTGGAAGTGTATGTGGACAGCCATGGCATGGCTTGTATGGAAGGCTAGAAAACTTGAGTTTCTTTCAAGCAAATGACCCCAACTACACGTGCATTGTGGCAAATATCCAAAGAACATCATGGATTTGGATTATATCTAACAAACATGGCCAAACCTGTCCATACTCACTCACGGACTGGCACTGCATTAACTTTTAAGCACTGTTCTGGTAGCCCTTGTGTTTTTGTGTTTCACTAATCCTAGATATATTCTGTATTTCCTCTTTGCTTTTACATTGACTCTAATGATAAAATGGATTTTCTAACATGTACCAAGGATATACCTCTGGCCTGTCATTTTCTACGGATCAAAATCATTACAAAGGCATAATAAGGATCACCCTTCTATGTGAGTCTCGAAAGCAAGGACAACCAACTGTCAAAGTTGAAGGAACAGTGTGTGAACTACAAAATGCTGGCAAACAATCTGCTGTATCCAGGAGATGAATTTCAAGTGAGTCTAGAAAGCAGGGGCAACCAGCTGATCTACAACAATTAAGGGGAAGTTGAATTGCTGCCATAAGCAAGAAAGAAAATCATTGGCACAAGGAGCAACGATGAGAAGAGGACTCATACCTGAAGACCACATAAGTCAAGTACTTTCTGCCTCTCCTACTTTGAAACTATGCATTTAGTCTCTTCCCGTTTCATTGCAGTAAGGAACTTCAGCAATCACAACACATTGATGTCCCTACAAAGTAGCTCCGCACAATAGAAAACTTCATTGCACTATGCCCCCTATGGATCAACCTAGAAGGATGGAGAACAATCTGGTTGTCAACGCACTGAAACATCTGGTTGGCAAGGAACATATGTCACTTCAGATCATTTCAACCAGATACTATTATGATCTATGAGAACATCAAAAGATTCAACTTGGATGTGGATCAAAGCCAATAAAAAGAATACACATTGTCTAATTGGCTACTGTAGCCACTAGGTTGTATCCAGAATGGCCTTCAGCATTCTGAGGCCCAGGAAGATCCAGCAGGGATCATTGACACTCATGAGATCCGTGCTTCGAAAGAAACTATGCCCACTTCTTAGATAGGTTCTTATAGTTTATTTTCTTTGGTTTTGATATGATATGCATGTCTAATCGAAGTACCACCCCTTTACTCACAACAGAGATGGCTCACCAAACTTAACCGAGCTGTGTACCAATATCCCAATAATGGAAATTGATAATGGACCAATCATGACATTTTGCTTTGGTGAAGAGCGGATGTTGGCGATGATCTGAATGATGAGATGCTTTGTGTTCTACTATGATGTTAGGTGAGATATGTACCAAATCACTCTTAGCTATACAGAAAGCGGGTATGAAGAAAAGGCATGATATTCAGATCAATTTCAAAGATACTATCTAGTTGATACCTCCTAGGGGACATAGTGTACTTTTTTTTTTTGTATTTTTTGTATTTCTTTTCTTTTCTTTCCTTGTACATACTTTATTTATACTTAATGAAATTTGACTTATAAAAAAAAACTCGCCCAATTTGTGTTTCTTGTATGCAATTTGTATGTCATATTTCCTTACAACCACGACAATTTCGTGCTTTTTGTGTCTCTCTCCTAATCCCCATATGTTAAGGGTTAACATGTGCATCATACAAAAAATGACACACCTCATCTAAGAAGCTCAATCATTGTATCAGGTGGCTTTCATAGCACGATGACACTCCTCCATTGGAGTTATGGTATCCAGATGGCCAAATTTTTGGGCCACGTTCACTCCGAACTGCACGCCTAATTTTAGTATTGCAGTAGTGATGTGGGCAGGAAAAAGGCTAGTAAAGTCCCATTGAGTAAACTGATCCATTCATCGCCTAGAGTAGGAAAAATCGATAAGTATACAGACTGCCTTGGAGACAAGGTGCACCTCGAAGATTAATGTAGGAACAAAAGAGAAAAAGATAAAAGTATGAAAGGCAATTCACTTCAAGAAACAACTGAAATACAAAAAAGATGATAATGTGTTTAAAAGATCAAAACTCTCAAATATCAAAGTCTTCTTGGCTATTCCAAACTACAATTATTTATAATAAATCTTGTCATAAATACGAACATCCCAAAAGTCCCAAAAGCCTAAGCCTTTTCAACTTCAAATTATTTGACTTCCCCAATAGTTGCATTAATAAAAAAAGTAGTTAATTTAGATGTGTCCACATTAAGTGTATCATTCTCCCCGGGTGAAGAATATTTTGTCCACAACTGATCAGCAACTTCTCCATATTATGTTGTTAAATCTTTAACATTGAAGGTGGGATGCGTTTCGATGTCTGACGTTAATTCTATCTTGTAGACATTATCATTGATCCTTTTGTAGAATTTTGCATGGTCCAATCCTTTTCCCCTTCAGCTTATTGTAAGAGCCTTGAGGAAATCGTTGAGACGGCGGTGCAAATCTGCCGACCTTTTGTATGTATTGTTGTTGTCCTCATGTTTTCTCCAGACCTCTTCATGAATTCTTGCATTGAAGTTGTAATTTCTTCTGCTTTCTTGTTCTCTACACTTGTAAGAGGTGTGAGATCAAGATAGTGTTGGGGAGCCTAATACCATACACTATTTCGGAAGGGATTTTCCTGGTTGAATGATTCACCACTGAATTATAAGCAAACTAGGATTGAGAAAGAGGAACAACCCATTGTTTTAACCGCTTTCCGGGAAAAGATCAAAGCAAAGTTCCCAATGTTCCATTCACCACTTCATTTTTCCCGTCAATCTGTGGGTAATAGGCACTGCTCTTCCATAAATACTGCCAAAAGAGTCCCAATAATTTTGTATCCTTATCTGCAACAATTTGTTAATGATGCCATGCAGTTTAACAACCTCTTTGAAATAAATTTCAGCAATATTTGATGCATCTGAAGTCTTATTACAAGGAATAAAAGAATCGATCCACCACTATGAATATAGAGTCATTACCTGTCTGAGTTCTTGACAATCCAATAACAAAATCCATGCTGACATTTTCCCAAGGAGCTTCGGGAACCAGGAGTGGAGTGCACATGCCTGCGTTTTAGGTCTGTCCTTTGCCGACTTGGTAAGTAAGGCAACGTCTGATATAAAGACTCACATCTTGTTGAAACTTACGCTAATAATATCTTTCTTTTGCCAGTAAGATAGTCTTATTTCTTCCAAATTACCCCCTAAACCACTAGAATGTAGTTCCTTAATAAGATGCTCTCGTAAAGAACATTTTGGAACACAAAAAAGTTTCTTTGCACTGTTGCCAGATTTAGGAAAAATCATCATCTGCTGCATATAAGCCCTTAATAAAATCGAACCTACCAAGTTACACTCTCATAGAATTTGTAATTCAATAACTAGAACATGTCTAAAATTTAATTTAAATTTAACAAATTGAAATACGATAATGTTACCTTCTGTGGAAGCGTGATCAGATCGATTATCCGGATAACGAGTCTACCAGAGTCTCATTAGATATTCACAAATCAAGTCTACGCCTTGTATATGGTTAGGCAAATAGAGAAATCTCGTATAGTTTGTATATCGAATGAATAAGCACGCAACCTATTTATAGGAGTCGAAAACATTTGTTTATTTAGTATATAAACATTACATAAATGTTTATAACATTCCAAATGAATTTCAAATAATACTTTACTATTTGAGTATTGTTGGAACATGTGCAAAATGTTTTTCTTCTTACAGCTCCCACTCGATTACATAAGCTACCCAATAAAACATATTTGGTCGGCTACATAAGCCGCACAACAAAATATATTTGTTTTGACATATGACACTTATACATATTTTCTTGTACTCATCCAAAAAATGATTCGTGCAACGAAAAAGTAACTCATAGTGTCATATTAAATTACCACCTCACTAACATGACACTTTCAAATTAACGATACCTCAAATCCACTTTGCATCACCGATAGCTACGTCTTCCTTTAAGCTATGCAATATTTGATTACACATATAATGTAATGGCCATGACAAATATGGTGAAGCTAGACAGATTGTTCCTTAGACACTAATGATCATCCATATCAGCTTGACTGCTTTTCTAGCATGGTTCGTTGGACTGTATAGACCATAGAACTTGGATATCATACTAAAGTAGCATCATCAAGTCTCAACTTCAAGCCATAGCTCTAAGTAAAAGAGTAATGTTCAAGTGGACAAACGTATGTCCGTGTAATCACACAATGATAAACAGGGGATTCTTTTGTCACTTTCACAACGATTGTGTTTATAGCACACACAGTATGATATGTGTGTTATGGCATGACTCTCACTGAGGTGAGCATGTCACTTATGCCATGCGAATCGCAGCCACTGATTAATACACTTAGTTTTTATCCTCTACAATTGGCCTTAAAGCTTCAATGTGAAAACCTAGAGATTTCACATTCGATTTACTTTGAATCTCATTTCAGACCTATTGAAGCGACTGTCCAAAAATATTTATTAGTCTCATCCTTCATGCTACACAAGCATAAGGGCAATTTTCCGTGTGATAGGGCTAATCATGAAGCTTTTGTGACATTCATTGTGCCTTATTGATTGATTGCATACACAAGATTATTGCTAAAATAAAAAAAAACGTCGATTTTTTTCACAATCAATCGTTACAAAAATATGTCCTTATTCATTACAAGATGTGATCAAACTCTACATAGTCCTAGACTCATGATATGAGCTCTAAACATATATCTAGGAATGGGTTCAGTCAACGGATCAACAATCATCTTGTTGGTAGGAATATATTTGATACTGATATCAGCTTTGTTGACAGTGTCCCAAAAAAGTGATATATTCTTTGGATGTGTTTTGTTTTTCTATGAAATTTTGGATCCCTAGCAAACTGAATTGTTGCAGTATTATCGCAATTTAGTTCTACAGGATCATTGTGCTTCGGAGTCACATCGAGGTACTGTAGAAAGTTTCTAAGCCAGAGTGCCTCTAGCACTGCAAGGCTGCACGCGACATATTCTGCTTCCATAGTTGACAAAGCAATGCAGTCTTGCTTTTTACTGCATCAGGATATAGCTCCTCCACCAATGATGAAAACATATCCTGAGGTTAACTTGGATTCGTCCAAATTGCCTGCCCAATCAGTATCCGTGTATTCTTTTAATCGCATGTCTCCCCCTTGATAACATAGAACTAGATCGATCATTTCACGGAGATAACAAAAGATCCTCTTGACTTCTTGCCAATGAGCAGACCCCTGGTCGCTTTGGTAATGGCTCACCAACCCAACCGCGAAGCAGACCTTCCTATGGCACTAACATAGGGAACATTACTCATTTCTTCTTTTTCCTTATCTGTTTTTGAAGATCGGGAATCATGGATACAAGCACGAGACAACTAATCTCATTAGCTTGATCGACTTTCTTCTCGTACTGTTCCATCTCAGCATGAGGAATGGTAATAGGTGGAGGTAAAGGAATAGGTACGTCCAGGACATGGTCCTTCTTTTGATGTTTTAGAACAATTTTCAGGTTACGATACCAATCTGTGAAACTAGAACCATTAAGCTTGTGTTGTTCCATTACAGATGCAAAAGGATATGTGTTTGGAGTCTTAAATGCCATCATCTACAAAAACATCAGACAAAATGCAAAGATATAGTTTAGTTTCATGTTGTATGTTCAGTTCAAAACTAGTACTCAATCCTATTACATATATGATTGTGTCCCTGTATGCAGTAGGCCCGAGATCCATATTGTACCATGCCAAGCTAGTTGAGGCATGAACTTAGAATGAATTTATTTAGGTAAACCTCTCTCGGTTAATCACATGTCCCACATATATGACTATCGGTTTGTTAACGACACATTGTGTATTGTTAACACCTTTCACTAGGGCTCAGACTTATCCGGTAGCCCTATTAGACAAACCTATTCTATATGCCCCGCACGACCTCAACTTCTACAAGATACAAGGTGATGCCTACTGAGTAGGTTAAACATCAACTATATTCAAGTAGTTTAAAGAGGATAGAATAAGAAGTGCATTACGTCCTAATTTTTTACCCTTAGGGACAATTTGATCTTTGAAACAGATTAATCATATTAACAATCGAAAGCACATAATAAATGCATAAAGAAATAATCACATCCAATTCAATTATTTTTGTTTAGCAATACGACATCTTCAATCTTAAAGTGTCATCTACGTTGCCAAATCATCCACGAGCAGTTGTATGCCGCTTCGAGACTTCATCTCATGAACTCAAACCAACAAACTAACTACTTGGTACAAGAGCCTCAAATATTGATATAAACAGGTTGCCAATTAAAAGCAATGGCATAACTCATTGCCATGAATTAATAAATGGCATAACATATTGCCATAAATTAATAAAGGCTCAGCAGGCCAATTATAGACATATGTCATAATCTAAAAATTATGTCATACCACTCAACATCCTGCAAAATCGAGTTAACACAATCTAACATGCTACACTAATTATTATAACTCAATTTCACAAATTGAATATAATAAATTCATATTGACTAATAAACAAGTCAATAATAGAATTCACGTATTTCAACTTAATTGAAACACATAAACACTTAATTGCATAATATAAACTCTAATTCAAAATTACATCACATGAAATTTCAAATTAGGCATTTTCACAAAATCATACAATTAACATCTAATTAAATCAATAAACATCATCAATTGATTAATTAGCCTATTAATCAATTCTCAATTGACTAATAAATAACTAAAACCCAAATTCCAATTTAAATTTTCAAATTGATAAAAAATTGGGCAATCTTAGGAATTAATGCAATTAACTTCTAATTAAGTTATCTAATAACTTTAATTGCATCAATTAAACACTAATTAATCCCAATTAGATCAAAACCAAAAATCGGTAACTCCACATTAGGGTTTTTCAAATTACTTGAACAAACTTGTAATTGACCACATAGTTATTCAATTCATGTCTTCAATTTCATGATTCAATACTCAATTGAACCAAATCAAGCCAAAATCAAAAACCTCTAAATCAACGGTTCTTAGAGATTTCAGGGTTTTCAAATTCGAATTCAATTAACTATGAAATTATGTAATTCTACAATCAAATTACATAATTATCTCACTAACTGATCCAATTCAAACTAAAAGAAAAAAAATCCAAAATTAGGGTTCATGGACACGATCGGGTTTTTCAGATTTCACCAAATTCAAGCTCAAATTCATGAAATCCAAACACCAAAACATGAATTAAACACATAATCCCTGCTCTGATACCAATTGAGCAATTGATCCTACAATTGCCCGATTTCGAAAATTTTCCGGAAACTCTCAAATATGGAACTAAGGTGAAATCGAGCTATAATAATGTTAATTCGTGTTCTAGAAGATGAAGGAAGCCATACTTACCTCAACTCCAGCGAATTCGATCGAACCTGTATGAAAATCTCAAAACACTCGTGGGAAATTTCGATCATTGAAGTTTCAAAGGAGGAGACTCGCTACCCGGAGCATTCCCTGGAGAACAAAACCACGGTTGCTAGACCATTTTTTGATGAATACGTTGGAATATATGATTTGGTTCGGTCATCTTCTCAAAGACGGAAGTCGCTATAATGGAAGAAAATGAGAGAATGGAAATCTTATCTCCATCTATTCGACTAACTAGGATTATTAAATCCATCAATTGGGCTTTTGGGAACTTACCTTTATAACACCTTGGTCAAAAGAGACGTTTGATAACCCCACGTAATACACATTCATAACCCAGAATTATGAATATTTCAGATAACTGAATTAATACTATATGACTTTGCCGATGACACAAACACAATCCATCCAGCAAGT
>JAOWBN010199210.1:0-14930 GCA_028565015.1 Pinguicula moranensis | reverse complement strand
AAAATTACACATGCATAGCCATGCATGTGTTCACACTTGCTAGTTTTGGAATAGACCACCATTTGAATTTGTACGGCCCAATGGGTCATATCTTGCTTGGATTGCCTCGGCCATTACTTGATGGATTAACCCCAAAAACCATTCCTTAGATCTCCAGGATCGTATCAATCTCACCCACCAATGTCCTTTCGGTCCTCACTTCTTTCTCCAACATGGAGGCACTATCAATTTTCTCCTCCATTCGCTTATCCGGCATCATCAACACTCTACTCTAATTGTTTAGCTAGTTGTGATAGTTATTCAGGCAACCATGATAGTTTTGTAGGGGGACACCTAACCTCCTTCTTTCCTTTACACTCCATATCATTACTAGCACCTACAACCACTGCCCCATGTAGAACCATGCCACTATCCAAGGATACCATATCTTCATTTGATCCTTCACAACTCTCTTCCACACTGACATTTGCATATTTTCATCACTGTCATGCCACACAGTTTCCTTAAACCGACTTTCTCCCACTTCATCAATATATAATGTATGTGAGACACTATCTATCTCAATCTCTAGGGTTGATGGGGTACTCCACCCAACATCCATCTAGACTAGCAACTGAGCAGGTTCTAGGTATGTGTGTTGTAATGTCACCTCATCAATGCGAACAAGATGTCCCATGCTTCTCCTTATTTTTTTCCAGGATTGGCAATTCCCAAAAGGATAGGCGTAGACCATACACCTTCAGCCATCTCAAGCGTTTCTTATTTAAACCAGAACATCCACTTCAATCCAAGGTCTCAGATCTTCCAACCTGTTAGATATCCATTCCACATCATTAACCAAAATTTTCAAATCTTGTTCTTCCTCCTCCCACAGAAGAACTTTCCCATCTCCTATTGGACTTACTGTGATATTCAAATAACCCGCAGATATGAGTGCTATCCTAAACTCTCTTCATCCATCCTTGATCTTGAAAATCCCCACATGACTATTTTGGAGCCAGCCAGGCATTGTCTTACCAGATGTAAGCTGCAGTGTTTCCCTTTAACCTTTTGATCCTCCTTTATCTTTAGGTTTCCATATTCCTGGTACTGTACCAGGGGCTTCACCCACATATCCCTTTCTTACCACCACACTATCAATTTTCTCTAACTTGTACGTCATTTTTGGTTGCTTAAACTTCTCTGGTTGATCCCCTGTTATTTCCTTTGACAGGTTGTTCGAGAATTTGGCTATGTTTGCTTGCAGTTTGTATGACCCCATCCAACTGTTCCTTAAGTTATACATTGTTGAGCCCACATCTGAAAATGCTGGTACTTCCACGAAACCAAAAGGCATCCCATTCTTTCCCAGTTTCCTTACTGCCCCAATATGTCCTTGTCAATGTACGCACTCTACAAGTGTCTCTCGAGAACAATTTGGTGGAAAATTCGTAAGGAAGATTGTTGTCTTTCTTGGCTCTAGTACCACCCTTGGTCCAAGACGTTGGGTACTGGTTTTGAATTTTGATACCCGACTACTTGGGCAAATAAAACTCCAGGTCGTAGGGGGCTCCTCCCATCCATGTAGTTTTAGTTAATGGAGTTTTTATGGCCTTCGTCACAGCCCTTCTTATCCTCTTCATCTGATGTCTCGGCTTGAACCATTGGTAGCTCATAGTCAACACAGTGTCAAAAACACAGAAGTAATAAATCCACCAAGAAAAGACATTAATAAAAACACTACTATCACTACCACACTACCCAATAGTCTCCCTGGGTGCACTACCACGGCCTCGGAGAGCGACTTCCCGATCTTCTAGGTTGTGTGCACTACACAGCTTCTAGGACCATGACGAGATCTCAGTGAACAAGATGACACTTTTATCCCCAAGCCGTTATACGGAGAGCATTCCTCTAGAAGGGTTCGAGTCCTCACTGAAGATCCTTGCAGTCATTGATGATGGAAAAAACTATACCAAAAACTGCTTCCTCAAATCATCCCAAGCAAGAATGGAATTTGATAGCAATGATTGGATCCATCTTCTTGCTTTGTCTCTAAGAGAAAATGGGAAAATCCTAAGCCGTATGGCTTCTTGGCTTACTCCAGCATACTTTTAAATGCCACAGATTTCAAGAAATGCCTGCACGTGCAAGTTTGGATCCTCAGTAGATGAGCCACATATGTTGTTGTAGTAACTGAATTGTGGCTGGTTTTAGCTCAAAATTATTGGCTTGAATGGAAGGCCTTCAGATTGATAGAGCTTCCTCCTAAGCATAAGTTACAGAAAAATCCTCCATGGGTCTGTCATCCTCATTGGGCATCATAACTACCTCAACAACTTCAGTCATATTTCTTTATTGTCTTCTCACATCTCTTTGAGCTCTCCTTCTTGCTCTAATGGTTTTTTAGTCTCTTTGAGGGGTTCATACACAACCTGCACACAAGTGAATTGAAGGTAAAGTAACCAAAATAAAAAATTCCAATCTTGCTAAAAGCTCATTTGGTATGGATATTATCAAAACTAAACAATCCCCGACAACGACGTCAAAAACCTGTTAGCTGAGCTAGTGCGATAACTATACTTGCAAGTGCACAAATCATAACAAGTAATAAAGTCATAAAAATGAGTATCGAACCATGAGTATTGTAGATGATAAACACCAAATTCAGTGAGCTAAAATGCAATTTGCACCAATGACTGGCATATTTAATTCCTACACTACAACAGTAATCCATACAAAATACTATTTTTGGTATTTTCAATTTACCAAGCACAAAGTAAACGATAACATTTTTGGATAAAGATCTAGGGCGAATGAATTCACCACTTAGTACATCTCAGAATGTTAATTTCTCAACTTAGCTTTTAGATCGATTGCTTAGTTGTCCATAGGATTCCCTCTTTTAGTTACTAATTTCTTTAGAGTAGTAGCTCTTCTTATGCGGTATGCTGGCATTCATCTCTCGAATCTCATGCCCAAACCTACCAATCTAACTCTCAAAATCCTCCCTTGGTAGGTTTGCATTCATCTCTCGAATCTTATGCGACTTACCAAGAGTTTAGCATTTCTAGCTTAATTCTCATCTCTCGTATCTCGAACTAAGCTTACAGTACTAGCATATGTTGGTCAAACACGTGCTAGTTAGTAATGAAGCGCAATGAAACTGAACAACATCAACATCTTCGAAAAAAGCTAAACATTCAAAACAACTACGGATTTAGCTCATGCTTGATGCACAAGTTTTACAAGAACAGACAATGACTGAGTTCATAGTTCAGGAAAATTCCCTCGGTTGAATAGTCGAGTTGCCGAAGCTTCTCTCTTTTTTTCTCTCTGAGCTTCTTCCTCCAAGGGTTAATTGGCTCTCATTCTCTCCCTGATGGATGTGATATTCCTTTTTTTTTGGTAGTGACAAGATCGTTGGCTTCCAATTGAAGATTTTGGGAAGATATTTTCCCATAAGTGAAGGTAAGCTTGTCCGTCCACTACTCCATATGTATGTACGTTTTTACCTCTTTTCCCAACAAACGATTATGTGGTTTCCATGTTGGAGTTGCGACCTGTAGAATTTGGGGCCATGGCCTTGGGATTTTTTTTCATTTATCCTCTATTTTCCTATTTGATTAGCATATTCACTGAACCCTTGCAAAACACAAGAAACAAGTATGAAATGCATTTTTATCCTTTGAGGATGAACGAGATTTAAGCATAAAAAATCAATTATAAGTTGGTATAAAACCAACTTATCAACATCCCCAAACTTAAACATTTGTTTGACCTCAAGAAAAATTCTAAAGCTCATTAAGACAAAGGTTTTTTTTGGCTATTTGCTCTTGCTTTTTTCTATCCATAACTTGTCCCGACTTGTTTAGGCTCAAAAGGGCTACTTCTAGTTGAAGAGTTACTCAGAATTCCTATCCAACCCAAGAATTCATTTGGATTATTTCACTTCTATATAGTACCCACAATCCGCAACTCACTATTTCTTATTCACAATGCAATCCTTCATTAAATTCATGACATAATGCATAGGATGCACTATTCCCAATAAGCACAATGCACAGTAAACACAAAACCTCATAAGGAAGCAAAATGAACTAAAAAAAATAAAATAAAATAAAATAGGTCAAGCAGATCAACCAGATGGATAGAAAAGCCAAATAGTTAAATGATTCAATTGATGCAACCCTACCCAAACTTTAACTGTTCTCAATGGAGAGAAAAGATAATGCAATAAAAACATTAATCCCTTAAGGCAGCCTGTCAATCTCTAGCCAGACCCTAAAAGATTGACTTCAAAGTTTGAGGAGACATCTTCCACCTCCATCTCTTCTTCATCTTTAGCAGAAGGTAGCAGTGTGTACAGCTTCAGGGGGCAGTGGGCTGACAGGGAATTGGGTGCCTTGTGTTGCTGCCACGAGGACAAGATTGGTGTGGATGGAAGCAAAGCACTGATAAGTGTGGCCCATGAATATTTTCAGTTGGTCAGCAGTAGGCTCAAGTGCGACTTTTGGGGATGCATGGGGGGCTGCAAGTTAGTATTACTGAGGAAAGGTTTACCTTTGCATTTGGAACTTGCAGGTGCAGGACGGGTGGATGACTCTGGAATGTCCTCACATTTGTTTTTGATCCTTTCTTAATATACCCCTAGTTTGATCAATAGAGTGGCCTAATATATGAAGCAAAGGGGTGTGAGCTTCTCTCTGGTGGTTGAAGTACACCTGCCTTCAGAGATAATAAGGCCGTGATTAATGATGGAAAGTGTAGGGATATGGAGCGCTTTCCCAATGCTTTGATGCTTTCCATGATGTCCTTGTAGTTGAGTTTTCCCACATTAATTTCCATCATTGTCTCAGTGGCATATATCAGCAGAAACCTCTTCATCTTGACGTCTGCGGTGTAGGATGTAGTCATCATCCTGGCGTAGATAAACATGTGCCACAATACCGTATTTGAGTAACAATCAGCTTTAGTGACACCCAATTTGATCAAATTGTGCCTTGTATACGTCTTCCATTTCATGATAGGGGAGCATAAAAACTGACCAACTTCCTTTTGGATTGGATTCCCTGCGATGAAGTGGCAATACACATCCTTATGCATACTCGAAAGACCATAAACTTCATTGGTCTCTTCCGGTCCAAAGGGAACGAGACATCCCCGAATCCACACTTTTCCTCTTTCAACCATAACTAAATTAGCTTAGAATTTTCTAACCAAATCGACAAAGTAATCTCATGGGCTACTGATGCAGGAGCATCCAAACCACCTGAGCCACCTTCAACTCTGAAGGTCATGGACTTAGCAACCGTGATGGATTTAGCCTACCATGAGCAAAGAAGGAAGGTTAAGAACAAGAGGTAGTTAACACTCGTGGCATATTGTCAATCGCTTGAGGCAATCGGTGAATGGCACAAAGAGATCGACCTACGACATGGCCGATATGACAATTGTGTGATTTCGTTGTCTTTTAAATTTGAGTTGTGCCAATTTCAATTTAATAAGTCAGAGCACGTACTAAGGAGTAGGAGCAAGTATCGCATGATGAAATTCACCAAACGCTCGAGGCATTTTGGGAATGGCACAAGACAGAGACAGTTGCCATCCAGAAAGGCGCGCTACTGCGACCAATGGAGTAACTTTTTTATTGTCCGTGCCCAAATTCTATTTTGTTGTGCCATCTTGATTTAGTTGAGTCCAACCAACTTTTTAGGTCCTTGTGAGCACGTGGGTTTCAAATTTGCACCTAAACGACTCAAACACATGAGTCATGGTTCGAACCAACCGTAGCTTCCTAGTTTGTATGGGTAAGTTTGTGGTAGCTTGTATTATGTCTCAACCAAAGTCCTTATCCATGAGTTGGACATGGGCGGAAGGGTAGTCCTTTTCTTCAGGACACGTCAGGGCATCGTTGGTCCAGTTTTGGACCGAGATAAAGTTATTCCTTAAAGAAATGGAATGAACCACTCTTTTCGGATCATGGAAACAACATTTGACCATTTGGCTGCGTTTGGAACTTGAGGGTCGATCAATAAAGGCCTTAGGCTATAAATGACTCAACATCCCTCGGTCTTTTTATTCAAGCATAGAGAATACTTCAATAAAATTATAAGTTTTCAGTGATTTGAGTCATTCCTTGAGTTTTTCTCCGACACAATCTTTCGAGTGCAATCCTTGCATCCATGAGCGCTTGTGAGTTTGTAGTCCCTAGAATGACCAAAATTCTAGCGCGACAACATTTGGTATCAGTGCCTTGGTATCTCATCATGTTGTAGAACTTTCAAGAGGCAGGCAAATATGGACGAGGGTTCCAGAGCTTCGATGATGAAAACAATTCTTACGTCCGGGAGGATAGGAGAGATGAGTTGATTGAGGAGATGCATCAATAAATTGAGGATGTTACTTAAAGGCTGGAGTCCCAAACTCGGGGTCACCAACAAGCCCCTTGTTATGAAGAATAAGATGTTTTTTGTCTGTTATGAGCCTAATCCTAGACACTATAGACACGATGACCAAAAGGAGACACCTCAGATCTTAGCTTCAAGATGGAGTTGCATGAGTTCTAGGGTTCCCTACAACCTGTAGGCTTCATAGATTAGATCAACGAGGTGGAGCACATCTTCAAGTACAAGGAGGTACCTGGCAAGGTGAAGGTGAAGCTTGTTTCCAGCATGCTCAAAGGACGAACCTTAGCTTGGTGGGAACAAACCAAAAGAGTACATGAGCACCAAGGGCATTCGAAGATCACCTATTGGGAGAAGATGGAGAGAAATATGTGGAGCCATTTCCTCCTATTCGGATATGCCTAGTCTCTTTATCAACCCCTCCACACATTGAGGCAAGGATCTTGAGGTGTTGAGCCATTAATGGCTCGAATTGACTTGTCCGAGTATGAGGAACAATTGGTAGGTCGCTATATTAGTGGCTTACGATCGAGCATTTAGGATGTGCTTGTGCTCCAATCCTTGTGGAGCATTTCTGAAGCCTACCAGTGAGCCATGGCCGTGGATAGGCAACAAAATAAGCCATGGATGAAGTCTCAAATTGTTTGTCCAGGTGGTGTGCACGGCAGATCAACCGTGACGAATGATGCGACCAAGGAGATGCTAGTAGTAGATATGGGCTACCTGCTTAGCAGAGGTATTTCAAGATCACTGATGTACTTCATTATCTGTCTAATAGAGTGCCTGTGCTCTATATCCTTTATTCTGTAAATACTTTTATTGAAATGAAAATTTGGCTTAACAAAAAAAAAAAAAAGGAGATGCTAGTATACAACTGTCCGAGCGACAAACCTGCTCAAAACCACACCAACACATCCACTATTAATAGCTTTAGTTTTGGAGAGCCCGACCATAGGGACAATGACTGCAAAAAGACCGTAAACAAATGTGGCAAGAACTTGATAATCGAGGATCATCATGAGTACCAAGAGTAGGACATTCCTTTGTATGATGAAGTGGATGATGTTTTGCAAGGAGATGGCCAAGCTAACTTGTTGGCCAGAAGACCCTTTTGCCCCCAATGATGAGGCCAAGGATGATTGGTTGCGGAACAACATCTTCAAGACCATTTGCACCGTGAAGGACAAAGTGTGCGACGTGATCATCGACAGTGGGAGTTGTGAAAATGTAGTGGCAGGATGGGCTGTCCAAAAGCTCGAGCTGGAGACTAAGACACATCCTGACCCTTTTTCACTGTCATGGCTAAATAAAGACAGTACAGTCTAGATGAATTGGCTCTGCCTTATGTCGCTATCCAGCGGCCAAAAGTACTTCGATAAGGTGCGGTATGATGTGGCCAAAATGGATGCTTGCCACCTCCTTCATGGGAGGCCGTGGCAATCTGATATAAGCGTGGTAAATGATGGATGGAAGAAAACCTAATCCATTAGCTTCGAAGGAAAGAATGTGGTTCTAGCCCCAACTCGGAAGCAAACGGTGCATACCTCGGCCGGGAGGAACACTAGCCTCCTTTTTGTGGGTCATCTTGGTGCAAAGGTCACGGAAAGGGAGGTAGGGAAAGCCTTGGCTCCATGGAATATCCAACAGTCTATGAAGGGGTCAATCAACCAATGGAAAAGGGAAAGGAGACCACTGTCTTGAAGCTCCAACCCGAGACTCTGGATTGGTTGGCCGAAGTGAGGGACCAATGGAGCGTGCATTTTCCGGTGGAGGGTATGCCGAGTTTGTTAAGCACAAGGATCCTTTCCAAGGTTATTGAGGTGAACAATCTCTAGATAAATCATTTGTCAAAACTGGGCTTAGAAGATTTCGGGTCGATACAACACTAGGAAGACACTTAGTCCCACACCAACAATATGGCACAACCAAGTGACCTTCATCGCAACAACCGGGAACATATGCCGCAACAAGGCAACACATACTCTTTGCCAATTGAGAGAATTGACCGAGTGTTGCTGACCGAAGATAGGGTGCCATAGCGCAACAAGCGATCGAGCAAGGTGAAGGCCGCAAAATAGGTCCATGGCCTATTGCTCCGCGGATCCAATGACTTGGCGTACCTCACCAACCTTTGATCCACCATGTCACAGACAACTTGCACCAAGGAAGATGTGTGGAAGCTAACCAACCCGTGACATGGGAAATGGCTCAACATTTGTGGCCAACATTGGCGGATGGTTTGATACGAAGGCGAATAAAGGGATAGGTTGGTAATGCGCGTGCAAGATGCACACCAAAGACAACGACAACACATTGTTGCATCTAACCGAAGTACCATGGCAGATGAACCTTCACTACTTGAACTCGATGTCGAGTTTGCTTCAACCCAGGGTGAACCCAGGGTGAATGATGCAAGAGCATCAAAACCACCCGATCCATCTTCAACTCCGAAGGTCATGGACGTAGCAACCGTGATGGATTTAGCCTACCATGAGCGGAGAAGGAAGGATAAGGTCAAGAGGTAGTGAACACTTGGGGCATATTGCCAATTGCTCGAGGTAATCGGTGAATGGCACGAAGAGATCAGCCTACGACACAATTGATAGGACAATTGCCTGATTTCGTTGTCTTTTAAATTTTAGTCGTGTCAAATTCAATTTAATAAGTTAGACCGCATCCTAAGGAGTAGGAGAAAGTATCACACGAAGACATTCACCAAACGCTCGAGGCTTTTGGAGAATGGTACAAGACAAAGATAGTTGTCGGCCTGAAAGGTGCACTATTGCGGCTGATGGAGCAACTTTTGTATTGTCCGAGCCCAAATTCTATTTAGTCATGCCATTTTGATTTGGTTGAGTCCAACCAACTTATAAGGTCCTTTTGAGCATGTGGGTACCAAATTTGGACCTAAACAACTCGAATACATGGGCCATGGTTCGAACTAACCGTAGCTTTCCTAGATTTTAGGGTTTAGTTTGTGGTAGCTTATAGTTTGTATCGACAAAAGTCCTTATCCATGAGATGGACATGGGCGGACGCATAGTCCTTCTCTTCAGTACGTAGACAAACTCAGTCCTTAAAGAAATGGCATGATGCACTTTTTTCGGATCATGGCAACAACCTTTGATCGTTCGACTGCGTCTGGAACTTGGGGGTTGAGCAACGAAGGCCTTAGGCTATAAATGACTCAATCACCCTTCGATCTTTTTATTCAAGCATTGAGAGTGCTTCAATAAAATCATAAGTTTTCAGCGATTTGAGTCATTCCCTGAGTTTTTGTCCTACATAATCTTAATAGTGTCATCATTGCATCCATGAGCTCTTATGAGTTTGTAGCCCATAAAATTATAACAATTCTATCCCGACAACTACTACTAAGGAACTAGGTCCATCCTCTATCACTAGAAGCAAGGCGGAGACTAGCTTTGACCCCCTTAGACATCCCTCGTTCCTTTATGATATCCAAAACTCACGATAGAATCATAGAATTCTTGCGCTTTCATCCCCTTATATTTCCCTTGTGGCTCAGTTCTTACAACCCTTACCTTCTTTGGTGCCATTCCCCATCAATTCCTTGTCACACAGTTTTAAAGTAAAAAGTGTATGAGAACTACGCTTACCCCAAATAATGTAGCACAATAACAGATGCAGCAATTGGTGACGATGAAGGTGGCCGGTGGTCAGCGACCGTAGCATGGCAGACAACTGGGACTGTTTCGCGTTCCTATAGAGTACTCGAGGGCTGAGATTTGAGAGTGAGCAAGAAGTTTTCCAAACTTATGTGGGTTTTAGGGTTGTATGTATATAAGTGGGCCTTGTGGTAGTAGACTTTTGTCTTATAATTTCATGAGGTTTAGGGGTGGAGTACTGAAATTTTCTTGAGTCATCACAGGTCTCATACATTGTCAGTGATGATCCGACTCCGACAAGTCACGGGGCCCTGACTCCACTAAAATATTTCTCTTCAATCCGTTCTCACTGGTTTCCTCCCATCAATTAGCACATTCACCATTTGGCTTTACACTCACGATAATAACAAATTTGCAAGTAAATATTCAAAAAATGTAAAGAAAAACATAAATCCCGAACAAGAATAAACTGTGTCCTCCCCAAACCTAAAACTATCATTGATTGGGATTTTGTTAGAAGAAGGCAATCATTGATTGGGATTTTGTTAGAAGAAGGCACCCGTGGCTATGTCCTTCGATGCGTGATAAGTTGTCATCCACCAAATTTTCGGATCCTTTCTTATACTTTATCTCTAGATCAAATTCTTGCAACAATAAGAACCAACGAATCAATCTAGACTGCGTCTTTTTAGCCATAAGATATTTTATCGTGGAGTGATTAGTATATACTACACCTTAGCTTCGAAGGATATAGGGCCGAAACTTGTTGAATGCCAAGATTATGTCCATAAGCTCTTTTTCGATTGTAGTATAATTCAGCTAAGGGGCATTCATTGTCCTACTTTCATAGTAGATTGTTGTGGTGCTGCCCGAGCACAACTCCCATAGCATAATCACTTGCATCACACATAATTTTGAAGGGTATGTCCTAGTTAGGAACACAAGCAATGGGGGTGGATGTGAGTTTTTCCTTCAATATTTTAAAAGCTGTCAAACAGTCCGCATCGAAGTTGAACGAGGCTTCTTTTTCCATCAACTTGCACAAAGGACGAGTGATATGAGAGAAATCTTTTGTAAATCTTTGGTAGAATCCCGCATGACCCAAAAAGCTTTTCACTCCTTTAGCTGATAATGGTGGGTAATTTGAAAATTACCTCAATTTTTTCCCTATCCACTTTAATCCCCAAACTTGATATATTGTGCCCTAAAATAATATCTCCCTTTACCATGAAGTAACACTTCTCCCAATCTAGGATAAGGTTGGTGTCCTTACATCGTGCTAACACCTACTTGAGATTTGCTAAACAACTTTCAAATGAGGGTCCAACCACTGAAAAATCATCCATGAACACTTCAATTATTCGTTCCACCATATCGGAAAATATTGACATCAATGCACCTCTGAAATGTAGCCGGTGCAACGCACAACCCAAAGGGAATGCGTCGGAATGCAAATGTACCATAAGGACATGTAAATGTTGTCTTTTCTTGATCTTGGGGGTAATAGAAATTTGATTGTATCCTGAATATCCATCAAGATAACAATAAAATTTATGCCCTGCTAGTCTATCCAACACCTAATCAATAAACTTGTTTTCTTCATATTGAATTTTGGCTTCATGGTGTTCCTTTATTTTGGCCTTGTTCAGTAACCAATATTCCATGAAAACTCTCCAGCCAGTGACTGTTCTTTTCAGGATAAGCTCATTGTTGTCATTAGTCTCCACAGTCATGCCTCCTTTTCTGGGGACGCTAGTCTAATTGCGATCGAAAATGGGGTACTCCACCGCAACATCCAACCACTTCATTATTTTCTTCTGGACCATTTCTTTCATAACTAGGTTTAGATGTCGTTGCGTTTCTATTGATGGTTTGTTCCTTTCATCAAATAAGATCTTGTGCATGCACAAGGATGGGTTGATACCCTTGCTGTTAGCTAGGGTCCACCCAAGGCGCTTTTATGCTCCCACAACACCCTTAGTAAACAACCTTCCTCTTCTAAAGTTAAAGTGTTCGAAATAATTACCGAATGTGAGCTGGGCCAAAGAAAGCACACTTCAGATACAGCGACTTCAAATTGAGAGTTAGTGCCTTTTCAATGGAACTTGTTTGAGGGGCTGGCCTTTCTCTCAATTCTTCGAAATGACGTTTCTTAAGAGGTTCGTTTGCTTCTAGCCATTAAGCATACTCCATTATTGTTGGCTGCTCTAAGATAGTGGGATTCTCACTAACCAAGCTTCGGTTCATCTCTATGATACCGATATCCCTCCAGGGGCATGTGATCAATAGTGCTTGAACAGCTTTCCTAACAGTCGGGGTGTTTCATGGCCTGAAACACGTTGAACTTTATTTCTTCTCCCTGAACTCTCAGTATTAACTCGCCTCTTTGGACATTAATTATGGTTCCTCCAGTGACTAAGAATGGCCTTCCCAAAATAATGGGGATATCACAGTACTCCTCCAAATCCAGAATCAAAAATCCGCTGGAAGATGAATTTGTCAACTTTTATCAAGACATCCCCAACCATTTCTCTTGGATGTTTGATAGATCTACATACCAGATGTAATGATAGGGTCGTGGGCTGAGCTTCGCCTAGTCCGAGTTTCTAAAAGATAGATAATGACATCAAATTAATACTTGCACCTAAATCACATAATGCTCTATCAAAATTGGAATTGTCAATAGAACGAAAAATAATAAAACTTCCTGGATCATTCAACTTTGGAGGCAATTTCTTTTGTAGGATGGCACGACATTCCTTAGTTAGGGCAACAATCTCATAATCCTTAAACTTTTACTTTGTTTGACTGTATGTCCTTCATGAATTTAACATAACAAGGCATTTGCTCCAGTGTCTCAGTAAAAGGAATATTTATATGAAGTTTCTTGAAGACTTCAAGAAACTTTTGGAACTGCTTGTCCAATTTTCCTTATTTTAACCTTTGAGGGAAAGGGATTTGTGGGATTTGCTCAGTATCCTATTGAGAGAGTGGCTATTCCAACATTGGGTCAACTTTCTTCCTTGGGGCAGGAATTCACCTTGGATTCTCCTCCACTTTTGTGTTGCTAGGTAGAACACCTTTGTAGGATCTAAGGCTCCGATTACTAAAATGTCCGAAAACGTTCAAATCCGGAACCAAGGTGAAATCAAGCTCCAAACTAAAAAGGTATGCAAGTTTAATAGGTCCATTTGTGGACTAAAAAGGTATTCTTGGAGGTCATGTACCTCGTACACTCATATTTCATGCGATTAAAAAGATACCTCATATCAATGATCTGTGAAACATAATCACACATTAATCCACATGCTAGTCGATTTAGTCATCTAGTTGTTCCCTTGCTAATGACTTTTCAGACTAGGGACTAATTTAGAGTCTGATACAATTATGGAGTTTCACAATTAGAGTCATTAACCCAAATGATCCATAATTACATATCTAAAACTCAAGGAGCAAAATAATTTTAGTCATCCAGTATACATGAAACTAACAAGAGCATAATGCTCTAGGTCACATACCTAACAACCTTGTGGTCTCTCAGATAGTTGTTTCACCAATTGACCAACTTGATATTCTAAGTTCCTTATTGCTAAAACTTGATCTTTGAAGTTGGCTCGGGTTTCGTACATGAAACTACTTGAGGCAGCGACTAGCTATACTATCAGGTTGGTGTTGCTCTTGGTGGCAGAGGTCAACTATGATATATTCTCATCATTTTAAGGCCTTTGATAAGTGGGTTTTGCATTTGAGGTTGCATCTAAGAAGGTTTTTGCGTTGTAGGTTTCAAAACATGCTGATTATTGCTCTAGGAATAGTTGGGATTGTCATTTCTTTGTGGGTTGAATTTGTTGTGTTCCAAGCTATTGGGGTACCTCTGCTGCTTGTTAACATAGTTGAGTTGTTCCATATAAACATTATCAATTGAGGTCTGTCTCGAAAAATCTCTAGAGGATATCCTCCCCCACATAGTTCAAAAGATGCTTGTTGCACCATCATAACAGCTTTAGGGGATGAGCCTTGAGACATTGAACTCTCAATGTTTGCATTCATAACATGCATTGTGGCGTCAAATGCATCAACCTTGTCAACTTCATCCATTCTGATTGTTTTTCTTTGGCTTTCTCTCTCATTTAGCAACCAGTAATAGTTTTGGGCTATGATTTGAAGCAGCGTGTAAGCCTCATTATAAGATTTCTTCACAAAAATACCATTTGTTGTAGCATCTATATCCCTCCCTGTAGTGCTCTCCAATCCATTATAAAAAGTTTGAATTGGCCTCCAATGAGGCAGTCCATAGTTGGGGCACCTCCTTATCAGATCCTTGAATTTTTCCTAAGCTTCATACAATATCTCCATATCACACTGTCTAAATGAAGTGATCTCACTCAAGATCCTTGCAGTCATGGATGGTAGAAAAAATTGTAACAAGAAATGCTTTCTTAAATCATCCCAGGTGAGAATGGAATCTGATGGCAATGATTGAAGCATCTTCTTGCTTTGTCTCTAAGAGAAAATGGGAAAAGCCTAAGCCGTATGGCTTCTTGGATTACTCCAGCATACTTCTAAGTGCCAAAGATTTCAACAAATGCATGCACGTGCGAGTTTGGATCCTCAGTAGATGAGCCATTATATATAGAATGTTGATGTGGTAACTGGATTGTGGCTAGTTTTAGCTCAAAATTATTGGCTTGAATGGCAGGCCTTCGGATGGATGGAGCTTCCTCGTCGGCTTAGCTACAACGAAATCCTCTATGGGTCTGTCATCCTCATTGGGCATCACAGCTACCTCAACAACTTTTGCCCTATTTCTTTGTTGTCTTTTCACATCTCTTTGAGCTCTCCTTCGAGGGGTTCATACACAACCAACACACACAAGTGAATTGAAGGTAAAGTAATCGAAATAAAAATATTCAAT
>JAOWBN010199199.1:0-14930 GCA_028565015.1 Pinguicula moranensis | reverse complement strand
GACGGACAAAAGTATCATTTTGATATTCCATACATTCCAGCATAAATCGTGCATATTCGGGTAGCTTACCGTTATGATCCCTCAGTTACGAAAGGCGTTAGATAACCCCACGTAATACACATTCATTACCCAGAATTATGAATATATCAGATAACTGAATTAATACTATGTGACTTTGCCGATGACACAAACACAATCTATCCAACAAGTCAAATAGGTCGAGTCCAATATTCATGTACCACGTACACTCATATTTTATGCGATTAAACAGATACCTCGTATCAATTATCTGTGAAATATGATCATGCATTAATCCACATGCTAGTCGATTTAGTCATGTAGTGGTTCCCTTGCTAATGACTTCTAAGGCTAGGGACTAATTTAAAGTTTGATAAAATTATGGAGTTTCACAATTTGAGTCCATCAACCCAAATGGTCCATAATATACATATACAAAACTCAAGGAACAAAATGATTTTCATTATCCAGTATACATGAAACTAACAAGAGCATAATGCTCTAGGTCACATAACCAACAAAAACAACCCCTTTTATTTTGTCATGTTAAGACAAATTGTGTTACATATAATCCAAATATAATATGTGCACACACAATTGATAGCAAGAAAATAGAAACAACCATAAGAGTACTAATCAAATGCTCAACCAAATTTGGTACTTACGTACTCACAAGGACCTTACACGTTGGTTGGACTCAACCAAAACAAAATGGCACAACAAAATAGAAATTTGGCATGAACAACACAAATGTTGCTCCATTGGTTGCGGTAGTGCCCCATTCTTGACCCGCAGCCGTTCCTTTCGAGCCATTCGCCTAATTACTCGTGTGAATTGGAAATTTCTTGGCGTACTCGCTTCATTACTTGCTTAGTCATGTTTGGATTGGTTGTCTTGGATGCTCCTGTAGGCTGCATCAGCTTCCCCATGTTGAAAAGAACTCATCCACGAGTCCTCGTAGTATGCACTCAAGTGTTTAACATTGAAGATGTTCAAAGTCTTAAAATGGCTCGGGAGTTTTAGGCAATAGGTATTGTTATTGATCCCTCAATCACTTCACATAGCCTTATCTTCCGTTGGCCAAGTTTGTTGTACTCTCCACTTGGGACTCAGTCTCGAGTGAGTATGGCCCAAACTTGGTCACCAATATTAAACACTACACTTCTTCTTCGAGCATTGGTACAAGCTTTGTATTTTTCATTGCTCGGATGTGGTCATGCATTCCCCTATGATGCTCGGCCATTTCTTTATCTCTGGGGCTATATCGACCAATTTTTGGAGTGGGGGCCAAGTTCAACACTGCGAAGGGCTTGCTACCACACACCACCTCAAAAGGGCTAAGTCCATTAGCCCTATTCTTCGAACGGTTGTAGGGAAATTCAACTTAAGCCAAGGCCATGTCCCATTACTTTGGCTTGGATCCGCCTAGGCATCTCAACAAATTCCCTAAACTTTGGTTGACTACTTCCGTTTGAACATCGGTTTGTGGGTAATAGACACTACTAAATTGTAGCTTGGTGCCCATTTTCCCCCACAAGCTCCACCAAAATAGGCTCACAAATTTTGTATCACGGTCCGAAGTGATGGACCTATGCACTCTATGGAGCAATGCAATCTCCGTGAAGTATAGGTGAGCACTGCGTACAACCTCCATTGTTTTTCGGCATGCCACAAAGTGTGCCATCTTGGAGAATCGACCAACTACTACAAGGATAGAATCCATACCCATTTACGTATGTGGAAGGCATACGACGAAGTACATCTTCACATATGCTATAGTGCCTCGGGTGTGTGCAATGGCATCTAAAGACCGACGTTGGTGAGGTTGCCTTTGACAAATTTCGCACTTCTTTACCTTATTTAAAACATCACTAACCATCTTTGGACAATAGTACTTGTAGGATACAAAGGATACAAAGGCCATGGTCTTATCTCCGCCAAAGTGACCTTCATTGTGGAGCTCGTCCGCTATCTTTTGTCGCCACAAACAATCTGGCACACATAGTTGCAGGCCCTGGAATAGGTAGCCACTTGCACCAAGTAGTCTTTGTATTGTTCACGTAAGGCTTCTTCATATGCCTTACCAAAGAATGGATCATCCTTATACAACTCTTTGAAGGAGTCAAAGCCAACAACTTCGGCGCGCATAGTGGAGAGAAGGGCGCTCCTTTGGCTTAAGGCATCCTTTGTTGAGGCTTCCTGCTTGGTGTCTAAAAGCGAATGTGTATTCTTAGAGTAAGGCAATCCACTTGTCATGCCTACGGTTCAATTTGTTTTGGTCGTTGATGTACTTAAGGGCCTCATGATCCGTGAAGAGCACAAACTCTTTTTGGATCAAGTAGTGCCTCCAATGCTTCAACGATTGCACAATGGCATAGAACTCCAAGTCATACGTTGAATAGTTCTTCTTGGCACCGTTAGCTTCTCACTGAAGAGGGTAATGGGCCTCCCATCTTGACTGAGCAAACCACCTATCCCCAAGCCAGATGCATCGCAATTTACTTCGAAGACTTTGTAAAAATTTGGTAAGGCCAATATAGGGGCCTTGGTCATCTTATGCTTCACGAGGTTGAAGCTTTCTTTGGCCTTCTTTTTCTACACAAAGTAATAGTCTTTGATGCATTCCATGATTGGAGCGGTCACCGAGCTAATTGTTTTGATGAAGTGGCGATAGAATGATGCTAGATTGTGGAAGCTCCGCATATCATGGCTGGAGGTTGGTCTTGGCCAACTCACAATGGATTACACCTTTAATGGGTCAGCATGCCCCCCTTAGGTTGACACCACAAATCCTAGGAAGAATACTGAGGTGGTGGCAAAGGCACACTTCATTTTGTTCACGAATAAGGCCTCAACTCGCAATATTTCAAAACCTGCCTCAAGGTGCTCTTGGTGCACCTCCATATTGGGGTTGTGGATCCGGATGTCATCGAAAGACCACCACAAATTTTCCCATGAATAGCCTAAGCACTTGATGCATAAACATCATGAACGTGCTTGGGCGTCGGAAAGGCCGAATGGCATGACTAACCACTAAAACAATCCATGAGTAGTTTTGAAGGCCGTCTTCCATTCATCTCCGGACTTAATTCAAATTTGATGGTAGCCGCTCTTTAGATCGATCTTGGGGAAGAATTTTGATCCAACTAGTTGATCCAACATATCATCAAGATGAGGTGTGGGGTACCTATCCTTGATCGTGATGTTGTTTATGGCCCGGCTATCAACACACATGCGGCAAGTGCCATCCTTCTTTGGCACTAATAAGGCTGGCACCGTATATGGACTCATTCGCTCATGGATGTAACCTTTTGCAAGTAGCTCCTCTACTTGTCTTCTCAATTCTTCAGCCTCCTTGGAACTCATTCGGTAGGTTGGTCGATTGAAGAGACTTGATCCCTGAACTAGATCAATTTTTTGGTGCATGTCTCGAAGTGGAGGCAATCCCGTGGGTATTTCTTTGGGCATCAAGTCCCTAAACTCATGCAACAACTCTTAAACTTCAAGAGGGAGGATAATGCTTTCCTCAATCAGTTGATCGTCCTTGGGAATCGAGCAAACACTATATTTTCCTCCTTGAAATCTTCAAGAAATTGGCTCATGGACAATAGGCCAATGCACTTCATGACTGCCGGTGGTGTTGGCTCATCTCTTCTTGGGGCTAAGACCACTTTCTTCCATTTCAGGCTTAGGGAGTAAGTGTTCTTATGGCCGTCATGGATCACTCTACAGTCGTATTGCCAAGGTCTACCCAAAAGTAGGTGGCAAGCATCCGTAGTCACTACATAACTCCACAACGTGTCATATTACCTTTTGCCGATTGAGAAGGAAACAAGGTAGCGCGTGTTCACCGTGACTTCACTGCCCTTATTGAGCCAATACAATGTTTACGATGTGGGATGATGCTCGGTCTTGGGGCCTAGCATGAGGACAGCTTCCTCGGCCACCACATTTTTGCAACTTCACTATCTATGATTATCTTGCAAACCTTGCCACCAATGGTGCAAGTGGTGCTAAAAATATTCGTCCATAACCAATCTTCATTTTTTGCATCCTTAGGACTCAAGAGGCTCTTCCTCACTACCAAGTTTTCATGGTCATCACCTTGCAAGACGTCATCCTCGCCTTTAAACACCAAATTGTTTAGCTATGGTCACTTGGATGATCCTTCATCATCAAATGGTTGCTTCAATGCTTTTGAGGCAATTTGCATGTGTTAACCTTGTGTCTGGGCTCTCCAACACGGAAACACTTAATGGAAATAGTGTTCGCATTGTTTTGAGCGAGTCTTCCTCCCAAATGCTCATTCCCTCTGGCATTCTATTGCACATCCTTTGTCGAGGTGGCCTTGTTGTGCACATCACTCGGCCGAACGACTTGAGACTTTGTCCACGGTTTCTTTTATTGTCTCTCAACAACCAATGCTTGTTGATAGGCCTTTGAAATGCTCCACAATAATTGGAGCACCAACACATCTTGGATGCTAGTACGCAGCCCACTAATGCAGTAGCCTACCAATTGCTCCTCCGACTCGGAATGATCGTTCCTTGCCACAAGTTGATAGAATTCCTCCATGTATTTTTCAACATTTCGAGTCCCTTGCCTCAATGTATGAAGGCGTTGGTAGAGATACTGAGCATACCCGAATGGAAGGAAATGGCTCTGCATTTTTCTCTCAATCTTTCCCCAAGATGTAATCTTCAAACGCCCTTGGCGCCCACGGGACCGCTTGGTTTGTTCCTACCTAGAAAAGGCTCTTCCTTCGAGCTTGATTAAAACAAGCTTCACCTTCACCATGTCAGGCACCTCCTTGTATTCGAAGATGCGCTCTACCTTATTTAGCCAATCAATGAAGCCCTCGGGTTGTAGGGAACCCGAGAACTCTGGAAACTCCACCTTGAAGCCAAGGCCAGAGGTGCGCTCCTTCGGTCATCACATCCACAGCGTCGAGGATTGGGCTCATAACCATCAGAAAAGCCATCTTCCTCATCATAACAAGGGGCTTGTTGGTGACCCCGAGTTGTGGACTCCAACCTTCGAGTGAGATCCGCAAATTGTTTCCATATCTCCTCGATCAACTCATTTATATGATCCTCCCAGTCATGGGAATTGCCTTCATCATCGAAGATCCGGAACCCTAGTCCATAATTCCTCGCCATTTGATCATTTTACAAGATGATGAGATATCAACGCTCTGATACCAACTGATGTTGAGGCTAGAATTGTGATAATATTAGGGCAATACACACAATCACGCTCACGGATGCTAGAATGACACCCGATAGGTTGTCTCAAACAAAATCTCAGGAATGAATTCAAAAAGCTAAAAGCTTTGGATATTATTGAAGTATTCTTGTTGGGTGTGTTAAAAGACCGAGTGGTCGAGGCTTTTATTGCCTAAGGCCCTCAACGCTTGATCCTCAATTATCGGACACAGCCGAATGGTCCTTGTTGATGTTGCACTTGCGTGTATACTAAATGATGTATATCATTTTGTTCCTTGAGTGTTATATATATATATATATATATATATTATTGATAATTTGGGTTAAGCACTCAAATTGTGAAACTCCATGAATTAATCAAAATTTTAAATTAGTCCCTAGTCGTAAGTCATTAGTAAATGAACAACTAGATGACTATATGGAGTAGCATGTGGATCAATGTATGATAATATTTCACAGATCATTGATACGGGGTACATGAGTATTGGACTTGACCCATATTGACTTACTGTATGGATTGTGTTTGTGTCATCAGCAAAGTCATGTAGTATTAATTTAGTTATCTGAGATATTCATAATTCTGGGTGATGAATGTATATTACGTGAGGTTATCAAATGTTCATTTTAACCGAGTGGTTATAAAGGTAGTTTTCCGAATATGCACGATTCATGGTGGAAGTTATGAATTATCAAGATGATACTTTTTTCCATCTCATCTCAAATGAGATTATTAATATCCCCGGGCTCCTTGATGCAGTAATAATTATTACGCATGCATTTGTGATTATGGAATAGTCACATATTAACAATTATGTACTGAAGATCAAGAAAGTAATTAATGGTCAAGGATGATACATTCTTACGCTAGACATTAATTATTGGATGTCAAGTGATGAAAGAACTGATGCTAAATGAGATTAAAGGATAACGATTTGTCCGGTTTAGATCGGATCATAATGCATTGCTAGATACCGCTTATGATTTATAAATTAATTAGATTAACTTATTACCGATCTGGATATGGATCCTACTGCATCGCTCCATTTGACTACTCAATTTATGGCTACTGGACTCAATTTAATCGAGCATGGTGAGAAATCACGTTACCGTCTTCTCACAAACGAAGTCGGCCGAAACTTTATCTTCTCGAACAATCTGTTCGGAACCTCAATTCCGACGTCGTGGTCACCTGAAATCAGGGTCTAGCAGCCCTTTTCAGCTCGCCGGGGAGTGCTCCTAGTAGAGAACTCCTTTCTTGGGTGATTTTCGTGATTGATCGTGCACAAGAAATTCACGAGATCCGCATGGGTTTTATTCCACATCCGACGAATTGAGGTAGGTTTGGCTATCTCTTCACCCATGAGCATGAATTACACGGTTTGATTGGGTTTGTTTCGAGTTTGGTTCGGATTTGAAAGTTTCTAAAAAATTTCAAAATTATGCCCTTGAATCCCAACATTGGTATCAGAGCTAGGATGTGTTCAATTCATGTTCTTGTTGCTGAACTTAGTGTAATTTCATGGATTTGGATTCAATTTGAGATTGAATTCGGAAAAATCCGAAAAACCCGAATAGGTGAAGAACCCAAATTTTTGGATCTAGTAATTTCGTCCAATTAGGTTTCATTTAAAGCAATTAACAAGATCAATTTTGTGTTTTGATGTTCAATTGCATATGAGATTGTGGAAATTTGAAAACCCCTAATTTCAGTTTTCGAATTTTGCAAGTCCGATTCAATTGGGTTCAATTGATGGTTAATTGATTAAATTGAAGTTGTATTATAACTTAATTGGTAGTTAATTGCATCAATTGTTGAAAAGTCCCAAATTTTGATCAATTTGGGAAAATCCCAATTTAGGGTTTCGGATTTTGCATATGTTTAATCAATTGAGAATTGATTAATGGTTTAATTGATCAATTGATGAAGGTTATTGATTCAATTGGTAGTTAATTGCATGATTAGGTCGAAATGCCTAATTTTAAAATTTTGGGTTATATATAATTTTGAAATTAGGGCTTCTGTTATGCAATTAGGGGTTTATGTATTTCAATTCAATGTTGAAATCATTGAATTTCATGTTTATACATTCAATTGGGTGGAAATGCGTGAATTTCAATTGTTGGCTCGCTGATTAGAGCCAATTTGAATTATCATTCAATTTGAGAAATTGATATATGATAAACTGCATATCGTGTTAGATTGTGCTAACTCGATTTTGGAGACTATTGAGTAGTGTGACATGTTTATTCAAATTTATTATTTTGAATGCATGTCTGTAATATGGTCTGTAGAGCCATTTATTAATTTGTGGCCATATGTTGTACCATTTATTGTTTCATGGCAACCTGTCATGCCATTGCTTTAAATTGGCAACCTGTTTATGCCAAAATTATTAGCTCTTGTGCCCGGGTAGTTAGTATGTTAGTTCGAGTTCATGGGATGAAGTCTCGAGGCGGCATCCAACAGTTATAGGAGTGGATCTGGCCACGAGATGACACTTCAAGATTGAAGATCTCATACTACTCAACAGAAATAATTGGATGAGATGTGATTATTTCATTGCGCATTTACTTTTTTATTTATTTAAATGCTTTCTTCGTGCTCTTGAATGTTAATGTGAATTAACTTGGTTTCAAAGATCGAATTTTGTCCCTATAAAAATTAGGACGTTATGCACTTCCTGTTATATCCTCTTCAAACTACTGGAATAGAGTTGACGTTATCCTACTCAGTATGCATCTCCTTGTATTCTTTAGGAGTTGAGGTCGTGCAGGGTACATAGAATATGTTTGTCTAATTTGGTCGCAACGGAAATGGTCTCTTTGTATAATTACAAGAGTAAGATCGCGTACATCTGACCCCCCAGACCTCAACTTAGTTGGAAATATACTGGGTACGTTGTTGTATTTGTTGGACCGTGTTCGAACCCTTGTGCATGGTGTTAACATACACGGGGTGTAGTAAACAAATTTAGAGTCATATGCGAGACATATGATTAACCTGGATGGTTTAACTAAATAAATTCATTCCAAGTTTACGCCGACGCTGGCTTGATCTGGTAAATGTGGATCTAAGGCCTACTACATAGAGGGACACAATCATATATGTAGTAGGGTTCAGTACTATTTTTGAACTGAACACAAAATATGAAACATAACTAAATCTTTGCATTTGTTTGATGTTTTGTAGATGATGACAATTAAGATTCCTAATGCATATCTCATGCATCTATCTTGGAACAAAATAAACTCAACGGTTCCAATTTCACTGATTGGTACCGTAATCCCAAAATTGTTTTAAAACTTCAAAAGAAAGATGTGCCTTTTCCTTCACCTCCCCTGTTACTGCTTCTCATGCTGAGATGGATCAGTATGAGAAGAAAGTCGATAAGGCTAATGAGGTAAGTTCCTCATGCTTGTATCCATGATACACGATCTTCAAAAACATTTTGAGGATTGGAAAATTTATGATATGATACACGAGCTCAACAATATGTTTCAAGAGCAAGCACGCTGTGAGTGATATCGTATAGCTAAAGAACTTTTTGAATGTCGGATGGCTGAGGGGGCCTTGGTCAGTGCCCACGTTCAAAATCTCATGGGTCTAATAGAACAACTTGAGAAGTTGGGCTCTACCATCGACAAAGAACTTTGCACCGATCTCATTTTATATTCCTTGCCATCGAGTTTTTCGATGTTTATTATGAATTATAATATGGCAGGAATTGTAAAGCCGTTTAATGAGTTGCATTCGATGCTCTCTACGGCTGATACATCCATCAAGCGGGTACTTGATATGGTATATGTGTCAGGGCACAGTGGGGTGGTTAATAAGAAGAAAAGGGTAAGGTACAAGGGCTACAAGAAGGTAATAGGTAAGGGTAAGGCTCCGGCTAGGAGCAAGAGCACACCCAAACCTAGAAATATTTCGACACCAACTCCGGACACTGTTTTTTTCTTTTGCAATGGCAACGGACATTTCAAACGGTTGTGTCCAAAGTTCCTGGATGAGCAGAGGGCGTTGGGAACGTCATCTTATTCAGGTATTCACATTGTTGAAAATCAATTTTGCTACTTCATCTTCTACCTCTTGGGTCGTATGTAGGCACTAAGAAGAAGCATAAAGTTAGCGAAGGGTCAAATGAAATTTAAGTTCGGTAATAGCGTGTTTGTTTCTGTTGTTGCAGTTGGGGACTTAGAGTTGATTTTACCCAGTGGGGATGTAATGGAACTTTTGAATGTATATTATGTTCCGTGCGCTAACCGAAACATTATGTATGTGTCTCGACTTACTTGTATGAGATATAAGTTTGTCATGGAAGACAAATATTGTACCATTTTTCGGAATGGTTTGTAATGCTAGTGTTTATTATTTAATGGCCTTTATGTAACTGAACAAGGAATGCCCACATACAATGTGAATACTAAACGACTCAAATCTATTGATGATAACTCAACCCTTATATAGCATTATCTCTTAGGTTATATAAACGAGAATCGTGTAAAGAAGCTCCAAACGAGTGGACTTCTGAATCATTTTGACTAGGAGTCAATTGATAGATGTGAATCATGTTTACTTGGTAAGATGACCAAGGCACATTTTAACTAGGTCTCTGAGAGAGCTACTGAGCTGTTGGCATTAGTACATACAGACGTGTGTGGTCCTCTAAGTAAAAACGCGAGAGGTGAGTATTCATACTTTATTACATTTACTGATGATTTCAATAGATATGGTTGTGTATCTGATGACTCACAAGCCTGAATCCTTGGAGAAATTCAAGGAGTTCCAGAATGAAGTCGAAAATCAACTTGGAAAGAAGATTAAGGCACTGCGATTGGATCATGGTGGAGAGTATCTAAGTTTTGAATTTCGAGATCATCTTAAAAATTGTGGAATAGTTCCACAATTGACTGCACTTGGAACACCACAATGAATGGTGTGTCCGAACGTAGAAACTGTACATTGATGGATATGGTATGGTTGATGATGAGTCATGTCGAATTACCTTTATCCTTTGGGGATAAGCCCTTCAAATGACTATTTTCACCTTAAATAGAGTTCCAACCAAATCAGTAGACAAGACTCTTTACGAGGTATGCATGGGGAGGGTCCCTAACTTGTCTTTTCTCAAGATTTGGGGCTGCGAAGCGTATGTTAGGGAATCGATACCTGACAAGCTTGGTCCTAAGTCGGACAAATACTTCTTCGTAGGATACCCAAGGGAAACCAAGCGTTTAGTACTCTATCAGAGGTCGGATAACAAAGTGTTTGTTGCACGACATGGTGTATTCTTTGAGGAGGAATTCCTCTCCAAAAAAAGTAGTGGGAGCAAAATCATTCTTGAAGAAAGTCGATGTCCATTACAAGATGCTTCGGGTCACACCGAAGTAGAGTGAGTTTTATGCGAAGGAACAAGCACCACCAGTTAGAAGATTAGGGAGAGTAGTCCGACAACCGGAGAGATATTTAGGACTACATGAGATATTACTTGCTAGTGATGTTGATCCCATGACTTATAATGAAGCATTGTCAAAGAGAATTCCGAGGAATGGCTTAAGGCCATGAAATTCGAGTTGCAATCCATGGAAGACAACCATGTGTAGGACCTGGTTGACTTGCCTGACGGGGTAAAACCTATCAAAAACAAATGGGTCTTCAAGAGAAAGACTGATATGGATGGCAATTTGACTGCGTACAAGGCCCGTCTGGTGGCAAAAGGGTTTACTCAAGTCGAGGGGATCGACTATGAGGAGACATTTGCACCAGTGGCCAAGTTTCAGTCTATTCGAATCCTTTTAGCTATTGATGCATTTCATAATTATGAACTTTGACAAATGGATGTCAAAACCGCATTCTTGAACGGGGTTTTGGAAAAGGATGTGTACATGGTACAACCTAATAGTTTTGTCGATCCTAAAAGAGCTTAAAAGGTATGCAAGCTTAATAGGTCCATTTATGGACTAAAACAAGCATCTCAGACTTGAAACATGAGGTTTGATGATGAGGTCAAGAATATGGGATTCATTAGAAACCCAAAAGAACCTTGTGTGTACAAGAAATTGAGTGGGAGCTTAATAATATTTTTGGTGTTATGTTGATGATATACTTTTGATCGGGAACGATGTTCCTATGTTTGAAAGTGACAAGGCATCATTGAGTACTGTTTTCTTAATAAAAGACTTTGGCGAGACTACCTATATATTGGGTATCCAGATCTATCGAGATAGATCAAAGAGACTCATTGGTTTGAGTCAGAGTACATACATAGAAAACGTGTTGGAGAGATTCAACATGCAGGATTCCAAGGGAAGTTTCCTACCTATGTCACATGGTGTTCCTTTCAGTATGTCTCAATGCCCTAGGACACGTGAGCAATGAGAGATGATGAACATGATCCCATACGCATCGGCGGTTGGGTCAATCATGTACGCCATGTTATGTACGTGCCCTGATGTGTCTTATGCTTTGAGCATAACAAGCAGATATCAAAAGGATCCCGGGGAGGATCACTGGACAGCGGTAAAAAAATATTCTTAAGTACTTGAGAAAAACTAAGGATTTGATTTTGGTCTATGGTGATTAGGAGCATTTCATAGCTATGGGGCACTGTGATACCAGCTTCCAAACCGACCGGGATGACTCAAAATCACAGACAAGTTATGTATATATGCTTAATGGTGGTTTCATCTGTTGGAAGAGTTCCAAACAGGATTGAACGACTGATTCCACCGTTGAAGAAGAATATATATCTGCTTGTGAGGTAGACAAAATGTGGATATGGATACGAGAGTTCGTTGATGATCTTGGTGTTGTTCCTAGCATTATTGATGCGATAGAGCTTTATTATGACAACACCGGAGCAACTGCAAATGCGATGGATTATAGATCCAGCAGGCGCACTATGCACATCAAACGCAAGTATCACTTCATTCAGGAATTTGTTGAGAACAAAGACATCAAAATGTGTAAAGTAGGCACCGATAGTAACATAGCTAATCCACTGACAAAACCACCTCCTCTGGCAAAGCATGAGAGACATGTTGGTGCTATGGGTATACGATACATGAGAAATTGGCTTTCGGGCTGATGTGTTTTTGTATATGAACTAATAGGACTTGGTACGTGGTACTTGATTGGCTCTAGTTCAAGTGAAAAATTGTTGGTTAGTGCCCTAGAGCACCAATCAGTTGATTGTGAACTTGTTAGTTTCATGTACATTGAATGATGTATATTATTTTGTTCATTGCGTTTTGTATATATTATAGATCATTTGGGTTAATGACAGAAATTTTAGAATTCCATGAATTAATCAAACTCTAAATTAGTCCCTAATCTCAATTCATTAGCAAAGGAACAACTAGATGACTATATGGACTAGCATGTGGATTCATGTATGATCATGTTTCACAGGTCATTGATACGGGGTATCTATTTAATCACATGAAATATGAATGTATGAGGTATATGAGTATTGAACTTGACCCATATTGACTTGCTGTATGGATTGTGTTTGTGTCATCACCAAAGTCACATAGTATTAATTTAGCTATCTGAGATATTCATAATTATGGGTGATGAATGTGTATATTATGTGAGGTTATCAAACGCTCATTTTAACCGATGGGTTATGAAGGTAAGTTTTCTGAATATGCACGATATTATCAAGATGATACTTTGTCCATCTCATCTCGGATTAGATTATTAATGTCCATTGGCCCCTTGATGCAGTAATAATTATTACGCATGCATTTGTGATCATGGGATAGTCACATATTAACAATTAATGTACTGAAGATCAAGAAAGTAATTAATGGTCAAGGATGATACATTCCTACGCTTGACATTAATTATTGGATATCGAGTGACGAAAGAATTAATGCTAAATCAGATTAAAGGATCATGATTTATCCGCTTTAGATCGGATCATAATGCATTGCTAAATGTCGCTTATGATTTATAAATTAATGAGATTAATTTGTTATCGATCTGGATATGGATCTTACTGGGTCGCTCCATTTGACGAATTGAAGCATGAAGAATTAATTATGTGAGACATAATTAATTTTGCGAACGGAATGAGATCGGGTTGAGATGAATTAATTAGGATTAATTAATTCGACAACCCGAATACGAGAAGAGATTGAGCCTTGGTGGGACTGACTCAATTTATGGTTACTAGACTCGATTTAATCGAGCTCAATGCGAAGAGGATGAAAAATGGACTCGAATTAATTCGAGCCCAACTTAAATATATCAAATTGGGCCCAAGGACTAAAACAAAGCATGTCGTGAAATGAGATTTCATGATGAGATTGAGAAATCACGGAAAAATTCACAGATCCGCACGGCTTGTTCCAAATCCGATGAATTGAGGTAGGTTTGGCTATCTCTTCACCTATGAGCATGAATTACACGGTTTGATTGGGTTTGTTTTGAGTTTTGTTAGGATCTGAAAGTTTACAAAAAATTTCGAAATTATGCCCTTGAATCCCAACACCTTGGACGTTTTCCATGATCCGAAAAGAGTGGTTCGTGCCATCTCTTTAGGGGATGGAATTTTCTCGGTCCAAAATAGGACTAATGGTACCCTGACGTATCCTGAAGTGTAGGATTACGTGTTTTCCCATGACATGTCCATGGATCGGGACTTTGGTCGAGATACACCAACATCTACCACAAACTAGCCCCTATAATCAAGGAAGCTACGTTTATTTCGCACCATGTTCCATGTATTCGACTCGTTTGGGCCCAAATTTGGTACCCAAATACTCACAAGGACCTTACACGTTGGTTGGACTCAACAAAAACAAAATAGCACAACAAAATAGAAATTGGGCATGAACAACACAAATGTTGCTCCATTGGTTGTGGTAGTGCGCCAGTCTTGACCCGCGGTCGTCCCTTTCGATCCATTTGCGTAATTACTCATGTGAATTGGGATTTTATTGGCGCATTCGCTTCGTTACTTTAGCAGCCATGTTCGGCTCGATTGTCTTGGATGCTCCTGCATCAAAAAGGTTCATACTTTTCTTCTCGAGCCAAGCCTTGTGCTTCTGACGATCCTTCTTCACATGTTCCTTTCTGTTACAGAAGTAACATTTGATATGAAAAGGTTTCCTAAGGCCTTGACTACTTTCCACAGGTCCATATCCTTTCCTTAGTGTAATCCCATTTGCTTTATTCACAAATTGTCCTTTCTTCATAGCTTTATGAGTTATATCCCATGCAAAGTGGTCTCCTTAGTGCCTTAATCTTATTTCCTCTTGAATACACATACTAGTAAGCTCATTTAAAGTATTATAGTGGATTTTAAATGGGCCAAACTTTGAGAAAAGTGAGTTGAGAATAAAATGCACGAGGAAGGACTCTTCCTCTTTCATACCAAGAGCTCCAAGCTTAGCAGTCTTATCATCCATATTCAGGATATGCGCCTGAATTTATTTATCGCCACCATATTTCATGGTAGTGAATTCTCACATGAGTGTTCCTGCCAACGATTTATCAGCTGATTTAAAGCGTTCTTTTATAGTCGTTAACAGTTCTTTAGCATTGTCAACTTCAAGAATAGGAGTCTTTATGTTATTAGCAACTGTCATTATAATAAACATAAAACTAATGCCCTGTTTTGCGCAGCCTTCTTAAAATTATAATCTTCTTATAATCACCTTTCCCGCCAAAAATAACTC
>JAOWBN010199198.1:0-26991 GCA_028565015.1 Pinguicula moranensis | reverse complement strand
CCAAAAATATTTAAAACAAAACAAGCTTTAAAAATAAATCTTTTGTAAATAACTTTAAACAAAATTATTTTCCAACACATACCACCATTGATCGGATCGGACCCTTATATAAACCCTTAATCTCATAGGATTGTCCAATTTTCACTTTTAATCCACGGAACTTAAAATATCACCATTAGTCTTGTACGTTTCAACACACTAATCACTTTGATCCTTTTAACATGTTTAACTTGTAATAGCCATTTTTTCAGTTTAAATTAAAAAATAAAAAATAAATACTATTAAAAAAATGAATAAGATTAAATTGAGAATAAATAAATAAAATTAAATGAGCTGAAATAACAATAAAATAAATATAAACTAAAATAGAAAAATATATATAGTAATAAAATAAAGAAAAATAATAATATAAACTGAAATAAACTGCCACAAATAATTTTACTGAAACAAAGTAAAGTAAAATAATTTACTAAGTAGAAATATAAAAATAAAATAAATCATAAAATGAAGTAGATAAATTACTGGACGAAATAATATAAAATAAAAGTAAAGTAAATTGAATAAAATAAAATAAACTATTGGACAAAATTAGATCAATAAATTAAAGTAACATAATCTTAATTAGTGGATTTCCGTACATTTTATTATTTCAGCTTATATAATTTTATTTATTATTAATTTTACTTATGTCAATTAATTTAATTTAATTTAATTTAAAATTATCTAGATGGGTTTTTTCATTTTACTATCACATTTTAAAATTTATTTATTTATTAATTTAAAATTAATAAACCTATTATTACAAGTAAAACAAATCAAAAGGACCAAAAATGATGATGATATGAAAACTTATAAAACTTATAATGATATTTTGAATTATATAAAACTAAAAGGGACTAAACGTGATTTTTGTAAAGCTAAAATTAATATAATACTTATACTAATTTAAAAAATTATTATAGCAAATTTTCACATCCATATTTCATCATATCAATTACGGGCTCGATCTCTGACTCCAATGCCTCGTCCCAGATCACTATGTTCTATTTTGTCAAAAATGAATCGAAACTGACTTAATCGAAATAGCAAAATACAAGAGTATGAAAATAAATACCCTAATGAAAACAAAATCTAGGCCGACTAGAGATGGTAATGGGCGGGACGGTCTACTCCGCCCATCCTGCCCCACCTCTTATTATTATATTTTATTCCATAATTTTTATATATTTTATTATTATTTTTATGTATTTTCTTATTTTATAATATATGAAAAATATTTTTTAATATTTCTTGTATATATTTTATTATTTTTATGTACTTTCTTATTTTATAATATATGAAAAAATATTTTTTATATTTTTTTAATATATATCTTCACTGGGCGAGTGCCCCACCCTATCCCCTAGGGGTGGGCAGCGGCCGCAGGAAATCCACGCCCGCCCGCGCCCGCACAGGAAGTGGGCGGCCGAGGTAAAAAATTTCTTTACCGCAATATTTCGCGGGCGGAACGCGGGTACCCCTTTTTTTGTTTCGCGGTACCCGCGTCCGCACTGCATAATTTTTATTTTATTTTTATGCAGAAATCTGAGTTTAGATGCTTGAATCAGTAAACGTTCTTTTTTTGTTTAGAAATTTTCTCAACTTTTATGACAGAGAAGAAATCAATAAAATGAAACCCTTGTTCGCGCCCAAACACCATATTGGGATCTAGTGCAACTTAATTTTATGTCCATTATTGGTAAATATTACAATTGATAAATAATTTTAATAATCAAAAACATGATTCACTTAATCTAATGAGTGTTGATATAAGCAATATTCTATTTCCAGTCTAGTGTTTCTTTTGATATTGTGGCGTGAGCAATTGAAAAACAGATATAATATGGTGTTAACTATTTATATTTGGTTAAGATTTTGAAATTGTTGTGAAATATTTTCGTTGGTAGTAGGTATGATATTGGACTTTATTTGGTAATTGATCGATAAAATGCCATAAAATCGCACTATATTTTTTAAAAAATTTCAGGTGTACTTATGCGGAATCCGCGGGGCTTGTTCCGCACCGCACCGCGAAAGTTTGCGGTTTACGCGGAATCCGCATCCACCCGCGAACTTTTGCGGTGCGGTGCGGTGCGGTAACATACTCTTCGTGGGCGGTACGCGGTACAGATTTTTGCTACCGCAACTTTCGCGGGTGGGACGCGGTACGGGCTATTTTGTCACCGCCCGCACCGCTGCCCAGGCCTAATTTAAACCATGTCAGAACCGTCATGAAACCGTTCGAAACCGGCCTGAACCAAAACCACCAACCGAACCGCTAACTGGAGGAAACCGGACATTCAAGGTTAATGTTTTTATTTTAAAAAATTGGCAACTGGCAAAAAAACCGATGGTTCGGTAACCAACAACCAAACCGCCCATGTCTACCACTCACTACCAGTAAGGTTTGTTATTCATAATTTTCAGCAATTTTTTGAATTTAATTCATCGCTTAACCCAGAAAAAAAGTTTTCAAAAGTCGATTATAACCTTCGTAAGTTATAGCACTTCACCGATTGATTGAGATCTTGAAAACGGCATCGTTGTTCATCGGAACAGAGAAAATTCTATTTAGGGTTTGTTCCATCTCCAGTTCGCAGAGCACTTTTGGCGAAGAAATGGATCAATCGTTCCTCCTAATGCTATCAAATCCTCTCCATCTCCACAACTACCTGGACTGCACCACCTCCCCACTCCTCTCCTCCGCCGCTGCCGATGCAATCTCCACCTCTGCCTTCTTCTTCACTCTCGCCTTAGTCCTTGCCTCCCTCGCCTCCACTCTCACCCAAAAAATTCAGCAATTCTTCCTCCCTCTCTCCCTCTTCCTCCGCTGCAAAGCCTCCGTCGTCATGTCCAGGCGCTATCCACCGAGCATATATGGGCCATGGAAGCTTCCCTCCGCGACGCACAGTGGGGGTCTCTGTACGGCTTGTCCTACCCAGTTTCCACAATAGTTGTTGAGAAACTTAAACCCTACATTGCGCAGTCTTAGCTCTCTCTCCCCTCAAATTACGCCGTTGCTATGGTTCTCTCGCGTCTCGCGCATGGGCTAAGCTTCAAAATGCTAGCTTCCCAGTATGCTCTGGAACCCTATTTGACATCCAAATTGTACCCAAAGTTCATTAAGATCCCGGTTTCACGTTGGAGATTGGTTGAAAAGATGCAGGGGTTTAATGACACATCCCTGCCAAATGTTTGTGGTACCATTGATACCATGCCTGTGAAGCTTCGCAAGATTAGTCCGAACATGATCAATGGCTCCATGTATAGTTGCAAAAATGGCTTTCCATCAATTCTGTGGCAAGTTGTTTGCTGATCAATATGATACAAATCTAGTGACTAAACCCAATATCAATTATTGGTGATTCAAACCCAATATCGAAAAGACGCAGTTTGTTTGAGCAATTGACCCCACAACTATAAAGAGTTGGAAACCAAAGTTACGATTTTGAAAAATATAGCCGCCACCCAATGGAACCCTGAAGAGAACTTGTTTCAACTAAGAACCAAGAATAATGCCGTAAGAAAGACGTCACTAGAAAGCAAAGGAAAACTAAATCAGTCGGAAGAGTTTTTGTAAGAAGTTAGGAGGCAGACCTCACTAAAACACTTTGTTTATCTTACAATAACTATTTTAGAAACTTGGCCAAGTCCCCTATTTATATGGTAGGAGAGTTTTGTCATCTCATAACTAGATACATGAATTTGGAAGTCTAGATTCATAAATAGAATTTAATGCTAACTTTGACTAGCAACTTTTGACTTGCATTTGGCTCTCTTGTGGCATGTGAGGCTTTTAACATGTCTTTGACCCATTTGATTATTATTCCATTATTTATTTGATCCCTTGACCGTAGGAGATGCATGGGAGTTGAGAGTTTCATGAATTGGTTACATGATCTTCACTTGGGTCGATCATATTCCTCAATTGGGCTCGGTTTTCATGACTTTTTGGGCTTCTTCCCTCTTGATTAATTAAGGTCCAATGGTCCTTAATTAATCCTACTAGACGCTCCTAAAATTGTTTGGTTCGTGATCGGGAATACATAATTGGTTCGGATGGCCATGCAAGTGGATCCACTCGTGATGCTTTGGTCGGATGGGTTTTGCTCAAGGTGTCTTTGACTCCTTGGATTGGGCTCGAGATCGCATCACAAAACAAGATATTTGGGGATGTTTGTGTGAAGGCCCCTGGAGGATGTGATGATGCCACTCATTTTAGGGATAGTTTGTTGTACTGTAAGCTGATTTCTGGTGACATTGTGTAGGAGAAAGCTGTTAGTGTGCAGCCCGTGAGGCCTTTACATAGTTGGGGATTGGTGTTTTCCGTTGTTGTCATTCATGGGCATGTCGTTTACTTACAATAGGACAGGTAGTCCGGCACAGAACGCATTTGATGATGAGTTGGTGAAGGGAACGAAGGCAGTTGGAGGCTATTGGATTACTGAAGGGAAGGTGGAAAATTTTGCAGAACTTGAGCGTGGGACTTAATCATGTCCCCCAAGCAATTGTTGCATGTTGCGTATTGCATAATTTTTGTCAGATTGCAAGGGATCCTGAACCTGAGCTGTGGAAAGAGCCATCAGAAAATGGGCAGCCTCCGAGAGTGCTGGAGACCGAAAAGTCCAGTTATTACTGTGGGGAGAGCTTAAGGCAGGCATTAGCTGATGATTTATATCAAAGGCTGACTTCATGATGAGCAAGTGCAGGACCTTATCTCTGTTATTGTGGTATGTTCGAGGTTAAATGTAGCTTATCTAGTCCATGGGCCATATGCTTTTGTTGGCCTGTAATAGATGATACAAAGTTAGCCTGATTTTGGAGTCCGAAATTTGTAATAGAAACCATTAATTGGAAAAGGTGTTGAAGCTTATTGTGCTATCATATTTTTGTCCTGGTGCAGCATAAAAAAGGAATCATGAACAGAGACATTCACGTTTATTTTGAGTTCTCTTACTCAGGATGCATGTATGCTAGGAGACCCTTTTATCATTTTCTCCATAAATTACAGAAATAATATTGTTGGAGTTGTTTGTGAATCTATCTAGTCCTGAAATGGAAGTTCCATTCAGATCAGAATAGGCCTTCTTAACTTTGCAGCCTAATGTGGTTCTGGTTTCCATCGGTAGTTCTGTTGAATGTTCTTACTTCTTTATTTGAAATTGTTTTCGCAAGACAACCAAACTGATTTGTCATGCATTGTCCCGAAAGGAACAGCTTCACAAGACAAATAGAGCTAAACTTCCTATCTCTAGGCCATATCTACTACTAAACAATGGCATTTGAACTGGTGAGCTCGAGTTCCTGGAGATCACTCCACTACGGACAGATTGATCCTTACTCATGGATGGAGTTTCTCGGGGAAACAAGTTAACTTGTTTTACTGATGCTGGTTTCTTAATGATACAGTGCTCCTTTGAGTACGTGATCTCAATGTTGTCTATTGCAAATGGAGCTGTAAGGGTCATTATTGACAATTCTTTTAACTTTGTGCTAATAATGGATTAGAGCAAAATGACTCTATTAAATTTCAATGATTCTATTAGTAAAGTTGCTAAAAATCAATACATCAAATGACGTAATTGGGTCGCAACAAAAATAATTTCTTTATATAATTACAAGGGTAAGGCTACGTACATCTGACCCTCATACCTCAACTTGGTTGGAAATATACTGATATATTGTTGTTGTTCCAGATCTCAATGTTCTGGCTGCTGTACTCTCAAAGTTGTTGCGCATAATTCTTGTAGGTCATTTGGGTTCGTTTGGTACGCGGATTAGACTTATCCGACTTCGTGGATAACACATGGATATCTTCAGGACAAAAAGTTTAGCCCTTTCGTTTGGTAGTGGACGGTCTGGACACTGCAAAATATAAAACCATCATTTGGTATCGCATCATTGCATGACGGGTTGCATCGAAAACCGAATACATCATGTCCTTTTACTGATTTACCTTCAACATTTGGGTATATAAACCTAAATTCCCCCAAACCCTACAACCCCTCTTCTAAGATTTTCTCTGGCTGCGCTCAAATTTGCCATGGATTCTTCTCTGCCGTGGGTTCCCTGCCGTTCGCTCGTGAAGTTGTCCTCGAGATATACGATGCACATGTCGATGCGTACCTTTAAGGCTTCCCTTAGGAGTCTGCAATCACCAAACTGGTCTAAGGGGACTATTCCACCGCGACTGCCGCGCCGTCGCCTCATCAAGCCTCCGACCCGCTTTTCACTTCAAATGTACGCACGTGCTTACATGTACAGCCAGTGTTACGCACCCCGTCGTAGGACACGAACACCGATCGTAGCTCCTCCCATCAAGATTGAGGCTGGAGTGGGTTACTTCGCGGAGGACCCAATCGTCATTGATGACGATCCCCCCATCGCCGACGAAGGTCCCATTGAGGACAAGATGCTGTCTAATGCCGCGCGTGTCGCCATTGAAGAAAATCCCTCGTGCATCATGGATGTGAGCAAGGATCATGTCTGGATTTTCGACTACCTAACATAGTTCTATTTATATTTTAACATAATCGTCGGTTTTTGTACCTAAACATGTTAGATCTTATTGCTGCAACTTTGGAGCAAATGGTGTTTTGTCTAGTTTTTGTTGAACTTTTATTGAGAAGTAGGATCCTATTTGGTTGGATCTACTTCTGTCTGAATGGAACCTACACTGGAGTGTTTATGATTTAGGTATGTAAATAGAATGATTTAGGTATGTAAATAGAGTGTTCTTGGGGTGATTATAATCTTTACACAAAGTGTTTTGCTCACAAGATCATTTCCTAAGGTGTGGGATTTGTTTGATATTGCAATATATTGTAATAACGTTTCAAGCAACATTATACGAATAAAAACCAAATGGTGGGATAAGATGAAACAATTAATAGAAACAAGCATAAAATGAAACAATTAATAGAAACAAGCATTTTGATATCAATGCTTGTGTCTCCAATAGAACAAATCTATGGCATAAGCTTTCCCCGCGTAATGCTGCCACTTTACCCTAACAATTAATAGAAAAAAAGCATTAATATCAAAATGTTGGTACTTCCCCAATCATGTCGCTAGAATTGAAGAAAACACATTGTGTCAAGACTATAATCATCATTACTTGAGCCAATTCATAACACCAACACACGAGCCAACACACAAATGGAACACCAACACAATCATTAGTTCAAGTTCAATTTTGTGTGTGGCAACAAAACATACCAATTTGAAAAAATTGGAATGTTCATAACACCACCCTAACAATATTCATAACAATCTAAAAAACAAGACACCCAACACAATCATCAGTTCAGGTTCTTGTGCACCAACAATGCATACCAAAGGACATTTCAACTTAGTTTTCCTTCACAAAATAACTGAACATATTCGGCGCGACCTACTTCATCCATACTGTTCCAATAGCAGTACTGCCCATGATTTTTTAGGAGGTGATCAATTAGGCGTATCCTATTGACGGAATTCAGATCTTCATGCACCTGCAAATGTGAAAGCAACCTGGTAGTCTTGTCCATATCAACATTACCCTCCATTTTATGATTTTTTTAGAACAACAATCCTGGTTTACTGCAAACTGCATTAATTTTGGCGAGCACGACTCCTGCTCTAGAGGCTAGGCTATGTTGACTAGGTGGGTTAGATCTCTTACACTTTTGGTGGCTAACTGTTAGAAAGTACACAATTAGGGGGAAAATCATTAAGGAAAACATGTAAATAAGGTAAGGATAAATAATTAAAATCCTTACCTTATCACTTCTTGATTTTTCTCCCCTAAACATGCAAACGTGTGATTGTTTGATTGTGTTCACACACAACTTCTATCCTGTATGTACTCTGTCAAATAATGAAACGAACTATGAAAAACAATCTTTTCTACCCAAATTTATATGGTATCGGAGCCGTTGCACCGTTCCTGCCATTAGGTTCTTCATCATTTGCCAAAAACCAGAGGGATCACTAGTCCAAACAATATGCCAGACAATTATCCCCCACCACCTCTTCTTCCGGCGGCTACATCACCAACGGTGAGTCCTGCCGCTAAAGATTATCAGATCCTTCAAATAATCCATACCCCCGAATCTCAACCGATCTCCACAGTTCTCAAGTTAACAAATCAAAATTATTCGTTATGATCCGGCTTATGCAAATGATGATCGGTGGAAAGGGTAAGCTATACCATCTGACCGAAGGACCACCAGTGAAACAGGATGTTGATCGTACCCGTTGGGAACTGGAGGATCTCAACATCTGCACATGCATCCTCTTGTCTATTGATCCAAATCTAATGGACAATTTTGGGTCCTATCCAACCGCAAAAGAGCTCTGGGTTAGATTGGCGACAACTTTTTTCCAGTGGAGGCGACGACCTCCAATTGTTTGATCTTACCATGAAGGCAAGTCGTCAAACGCAGGGGATGAGATCGTTAGAAGAATTATACAACACATTGCAGAAATTATGGCAAGAGATTGATCGGCGACAGCCAAATCCTATGAAATACAGCCACGATATTGAGGTGTTAAACCATTTCCGGCAAGAACAACGCCTTTTTCAGTTTCTTGTCGGCATCAATACAGAGTACAACGCCGTTAAGCGAGATCTCCTGAAAATGGAATCACTTTCGTCCGTTGAAGCCGCTTATGCAGCCATTCGCCGGGAAGCATCACAACTGGTCATTATGAACCCAGATCACAGCCTCTGCGGCGATCAACCCCAGGGACCAGGCAGTGGATTCGTGGTGCACGGCCGGTCTGAATCGCACAAGAATGGTGTGAAATCATCACCCTGGACTGATTCATTGGAAAAATCCAAGTTCTATTGCATGGATTGTCAGAAACACAAACACACAACCGAAAAGTATTTCAAACGGATAGGTTATCCGGATTGGTGGCCGAATATCAAGAAGCGAGGTACTAAATCGGGTCTTGAGGCCACTAGTGGTGAGATCTAAACTAGCCGCGATGAAAATGCTAGATTTGGAGGGGTAGTGATCGGAGAAGATGACGGATACGCGGCAGGTAATGTGTTTGAGCGACATGTCTCAAAACCCAAACGAAATGTCAAACCCTTGCCTATACACCCGTGTAATAATTTGGGTATTTCTGATACGCCCTTGTAGGTTTCTCATATTGCAGGATCCCCCTGAACATATTTTAGTCGAAGTCCTCCCAATTATCGAGTCTCTGCCATCAACTCCAACCCCCCCTTATGCCTCTCGGTGTTTTGGGATATTCGAGAACCACCCCTAAAGTCTGCCAAATCCCCAGAAACCCCCAAAAATCAACCCTACCAAAACCAATTATTCCAAAATTACCCCAGTCCGTAAAAAGCCCAATTTCATATGTTTTAAGCCCAATCTCCAACCCAATATCTCAAAACCCAAGTTTTTAGTCCCGTTTTGGAGATGACCCAATTGAACCACAAGAGGTCGTGTCTACAGCCCAAGACTTTTAGACCCATATATCTCATAATTCTGGCAAATGGCTGTTTGACTGTGGAGCTACGGATACAATGACTAATGATCGATCTGATCTTATTACCACCACATCCCCTAAAAGATTCCATATTAGAACCGCCAATGGGGTACATCACCAGTTCAGAGGGCGGGCACTGTCGCCTTATCTCCATGACTCAAGTTGTCAAATTGTTTATTTGTTCCTTCGCTGTCATGCAAGTTGTTATCAATAGTCATGTCACCAAGGAATTAAACTGTACAGTGGTGGTGCATCCATCTTTTTGCCTTCTACAGGACAATCGGACGCGCGAAATCATTAGGCGTGGCACTGAAAGAGGGGGACTATATTATGTGGACGAGGTGGCTTAGCAAGGATTAGTGATGCTAACTCCTGGCACAATGAATCAACAACTCTAGCTCTACCATCGTCGTCTAGGACATCCTTCCTCTCGTTATCTCAAGATTTTATTTCCGAAATTATTTTCGAGCTTGAACAATCTCTTGTAATACTTGTGTTTTAGCCAAGAGCCACATACCGTCATTTACTTTAAATAATACTCGAGCTTATACTTGTTTTTCCTTAATCCATTCGGATGTTTGGAAGTCTGCACCAATTACGGGGACTGGGGGTTTCAAATATTTTCTACTATTCATTGATGATTGCACTCGCCTTACGTGGTTTTATTTTCTGAAACATAAATCTGAGATCTTTTGTGTCTTTGTTGAGTTTTATTCTCTTGTTGAAACTTAGTTCCAGAAAGAAAAAAAAATTCAGATCCTACGTGGAGTTTGTGAACTAGTCTATGAATCATATTTTTTTTTAAAAAGGAATTAATTCATCAAAACACCTTCCCCAATGCACCTCAACAAAATGGGGTAGCAGAAAGAAAAAGCGGATTCTCCTCGAGATAACCAGAGCCCTTCTGATTGAATCTCAGATTCCTCAATCTTTTTGGCCCAAGGCAGTTGCTACTGCAACTTACCACATTAACCGTCTGCCTACCAAAATACTCAAACTTCGTACTCCTATCCAAACCTTAGCAGATCGTATTCATGTTCCATCTATCCTTGATCTTCCTCCAAAAGTTTTTGGATGTTCTGTGTTTATCCATGTCCCAAAATCAGAACGATCCAAACTCGACCCCTGTTCCATAAAACGTTTCTTCCTTGGGTATGGGGTTCAAGAAAAAGGTTATCGATGTTTTGATCCTCATACTCGCTGTATGTTTACCACTATGGATTGTGAATTCTTGGAGACAATTTTATTATAACCATGTTAGTGGTAAAGAGGAAACATCTACTTTTGACCCACTAAAATGGTTACTTGGTCCTACAGTTATGACTCAGTCAAGTCACCAAGATCACCCCCCCTCTCCTCATGTTCCATCTTCACCAACCCAATCTCCACCGCCCGGATGTCTTGAGGTAAGTCATCTTGCCCCTGTTTCAAATTTTGATGATTTTGTATCACTGGAGCCTATACTTGACCATTCCGTTGCAGAAGTATCTGATGTTGAGAGTATGGTTCCAGAAGAAGAGGTACGATGGGAATAGTATGTCTTACCCCCCAGAAGTACTAGAGGAGTTCCTCCCAAGAGATATGAGCCAGAATACACACTGAGGAAGACTAAATATCCATTGCAAAAGGGAGGGTCGGCCACTGTGGCTGATGCATTTGCTGCAGCACTATACTTTGATGATATTCCTCGAACTATGGATGAAGCACAAAAAAGTGAAAAATGGATCCAAGCTATGGACACTGAGATGAATGCCCTAAAAAAATGAGACATGAGAGAAGTGTGTACTGTCTGCTAAGAAGAAAGTTGTTGGATGTAGGTGGGTCTTTACCATAAAATTCAAAGCTGATGGATCAATAGAATGACAAAAAAGTCGACCTATAGCAAAAGGATATACGCAAACTTATGGGATTGATTATTCTGAAACCTGTTCACCAGTAGCAAAAATTGATACCATCTGAGTACTTTTTTCTGTTGCAACAAACCAGGACTGGTCACTACATCAATTTGATGTGAAGAATGCTTTCTTGCATGGTGATCTACGAGAAGAAGTCTATATGGAAATACCACCAGGATATTTAGAAACATTCAATCAAGGAGAGGTTTGTAGATTAAAAAAGGCGTTATATGGATTAAAGCAATATCCGAGGGCATGGTTTGGGAGATTCACTGAGGCAATGAAAAAAATATAGATATTGGTAGAGCAATTCTGATCATACCTTATTCCTCAAGAAGAAACAAGACTTGATCACATGCCTAATTATATATGTTGATGACATGCTGATCACTGAAAATGACAAGGCCAAAATTGTTGAGCTTCGGAAACATCTATTTAGTGAATTCGACATGAAGGACCTAAGAAACTTAAAATACTTCCTCGTTATAGAAGTGGAGAGATCAGAAGAAGGAATTTTTATCTCACAAAAGAAATATATACTGGATCTTCTTGTCGAAACTGGATTGATAAACTCTAAGCGAGCCGACACCCCAGCTATCATGAATCACAAGTTACAGATAACTGAAGGAGCAACACAAGCAGATCAGGGATGATACCAACATTTGATCTCGCCCAGACATTTCTTACGCAGAAGGAGTGGTCAGTCAACTTATGCACAAACCACAAGAAGATCATATGGAGGCAGCGTTAAGAATTGTGCGATATCTGAAAGGCTCACCTGGAAAAGGAGTTATGTTCAAAAATCATGGACATCTGAATATTCATGGGTATACTTGTTAGTTTAGTGTGACCTAGAGTATTGTGCTCTTATTAGTTTCATGTATACTGGATGATGCAAATCATTTTGTTCCTTGAGTTTTATATATGTATATTATGGATCATTTGGGTTGATGGACTCAAATTGTGCAACTCCATAATTTTATCAAACTCTAAATTAGTCCCTAGCCTTAAAAGTCATTAGTAAGGGAACAACTAGATGACTCAATCGACTAGCATGTGGATTAATGCATGATCATGTTTTACAGATCATTGATACGAGATATCTATTTAATCACATGAACTATGAGTGTACGTGGTACACGAATATTGGACTCGACCTATTTGATTTGCCGAATGAATTGTATTTGTGTCATTGGCAAAGTCATATAGTATTAATTCAGTTATCTGAGATATTCATAATTCTGGGTGATGAATGTGTATTACGTGGGGTTATCTATAGCCTCTTTTAATCGATGGGTTATAATGGTAAGTTTCCAAAATATGCACGATTCATGCTGAAAGGTATGGAATATCAAGATTGATACTTTGTCCATCTCATATTTGGATGAGATTATTAATATCTCTGAGCCCCTTGATACAGAAATGATTGTTATGCCGACAAATGTGACTATGTGATAATTACATATTAACGATTATTTACTGATATATAGAAAGTGATCAATGGTCAAGGATGATACATTCCTATGCTTGACATTAATCATTGGATATTAAGTGACAAAAGAATTAATACTAAATGGGAATTATAGGATCACGATGTATCTATATTAATCGAATCATAATGCATTGCTAGATGCCGCTTATAATTTATAAATTAATGTATTTAATTTATTATCGATCAAGTCCTGGTTGCTCAAGTGGTGAGCAACTACACCTCACAACTGTGAGGTCTAGGGATCGATACCCGCCTGGGTCGTAAAATGGAAACAGCCTCTTTGTATAATTATAAGGGTAAGTCCGCGCACATCAGACCCCCCAGACCCCAACTTAGTTGGGAATATACTGGGTAAAGTTGCATTTTATTTAATTTATTTCCGATTTAGATATGGATCCTATCAGGTCGCTCTATCTGTTGAACTGAAGAATTAATTAATTATGTGAGATATAATTGACGAATTTCACGGACGAGAATAAATTGGGATTTGGTGGGACCGCCAAATTCAATTGCATTTTAATTGGATTCAATGAGATTAAATTCAAGTTGTTAAGTCGGTCAATTTGAGACTTACGGATTTTGAGAGATTTCTTCCTGCGACTTTGTCTTCTTCATGAAGAAACTTCCGACCGACAACAAAAATTTGAGGAGCTCGAATTTTGGCCGTGATTTCGCCGGAGACAGGGTCTAGCAGCCCCTTCACTAGCCAGGGAGCGCCCCGGGTAGCGAATCACCTATTTTGGTGATTTTCGTGAACCTTGATTTTAATTTTTCCGATCGGATTTGGCTTGGGTGCGTCGACTTTCAGCCAAACAAGGGCCTAACAACCCCTTCACTAGCCAGGGAGCGCTCCGGGTAGCGAATCACATATTTTTGTGATTTCCGTGAACCTTGGTTTTGATTTTCCGATCAGACTTGGCTTGGGTGCATCGACTTCCGGCCAAACAAGGTTAGTATGGCTTTATCTACACCTCAAGAACACAAATTGAGTATGTTTTTGGGTCCGATTTCACATGTGGTTCGAAGTTGAAAATCAGCCCACTTGATCCTACAATAGAGCGCCTTTTGGAGGGAACATACATGATCAGGGTACTCATAAGACATAAAACCTGGGGATTGCTCCATATAAACTATCTCTTCGAGTTCACCATTAAGAAAGGCATTTGATACATCAAGTTGCCTAATAGACCAGGAATATTGGACAACAAATGATAGAAAGAGACGAAGTGTAGCATCTTTACCACTGGACTGAATGTTTCTGAGAAATCAAGACTGTATTCTTGCTCAAAGCCTCGAGCAACAAGCCTAACTTTGTATTTATCAATAGACTCATCAGATTTTTGTTTGATCTTGTAAACCTATTTGCATCTAATAACATGTTGATCTGAAGGACGAGGACATAGAGTCCAAGTATTATTTTCAACCAAGGCATCAAACTCCGCCTGCCTAGCATTTATATACTCTGGAGAAGAGGACTCGTGGAGGTAAGTGGATGGTTCACAAGGCACATGAACACTGACAATAGCCTGAAGGGGATGATGGGTGGCAACATATAGATGATAATCAGGAAATTGTTTAGGAAGTGATGAACCTGTCTGAGAGCGAGTCACCCTTGAAGTAGTGGATGGTAAACAGGGCAAATATGGACCTAGATTTGAAGTATCTACAAGATCGGGAAAAGGAACTAAAATAGGAAGATGTCGAGGGATGGTCTCCATATGATGCTCCATATATGTGTCATTTGAGAGGTGTGCAGAGGAATGTGCTGAAGAAGCACCACTTAAGAAACCTACGTGAGGTGAGGAAGGCTGCTTTGGAACTGTAAGTGAGGGTTGTACATAAGAAGGCCTCCAGTTGATTGACTGAGATGGATGTTCAGCAACTTGGGGAGTGCGTGATTGTTCGTCAGGAACCATGACTGAAGACTCAGTGGTGGTGGGTACTTGTTCAGGAACACATGAAGATCCTGAAGAAATCATGGAAATGAAAGGACTAGCAAAGCTTGAGAAAATACCTGATTCAGGAGCAGCCACTGCAGAAGAGCGAGTAGTTGAGTTATGTCCCGGAAAAACTGTTTAATCAAAAATGACATGCCGAGAGATGTATGTTGTTCGTGAGACTGGGTCTAGACACTTATAACCAGAATGTTGTGAGATGTACTCAATAAAAATACATTTGGAACTGCGGAACATGAGTTTGTGAGAATTATATAAATGAAGATGAGGACAGCAGGCACACCCAAAGGAATGGAATTGAGAGTAGTCAGGTGCTGATCCAAACAACTTTTCAAAGGGACTAACATTATTGAGAACTTTTGTAGGTAATCGATTGATGACAAAAATAGCAGTAGAAACTGCCTCTACCCAGAATTTCGTATTGAGATGGGATTGAGCCAAGAACGTAAGACCTGTTTCATCTATGTGGCGATGTTTACGTTCGGTAAGGCCATTTTGTTGGGGTGTATGTGGACATGATATGCGATGAATAATGCCACATTTATTAAGAAAGTCTTTAAATGCATTAGAACAAAATTCCCCTCCCTCATCGGTTTGGAATTGTTTTATTTTGTAGGAAAACTGGTTTTCGACCATGGCACGGAAGGTGACAAACGTTTGAAATACATCTGATTTTACTACAAGTGGATAGAGCCATGTAAAGCGAGTAAAATCATCAATGAATATAACATAATATCGAAATCCACAAGTTGATAAAACTGAAGTAGACTATCATCAGAATGAACAAGTTTGAAAGGTTTCAAAGAAATTTTAGTAGACGACTCAAAGGGTACTTGCTTACTTTTCCCAAGCTGACAAGGTTCACATACTGAAGTAAAACTAAAATTCCCGACACATGGTAACTTTGAATGTGTAATAACATGACGGACAATAACATGAGATGCATGACCAAGTGGTGATTGCCATACAGAAAAGGTAGGTTTGATACCAACAATTCCAGCCCTTCTTTGGAGATTATGCAGTTAGGCAAAGTTAACCAGTAGTATGACAGGCTCTTCTTTGGAGATTAATCCACTTGGTGACTTTTTTTCCTTGAGTTCTCAAGTTTTAGAATGCTTTGCCATATGAGTTTAGTGTGTTTCTGTAATAACTTAGTTTTTTAAAGCAAATGAAATAATATCCTACATTCTTAAAGCAAATGCACTTGTCCTGGTGAGCCTGCCTCTTACTAATATTCTACTGGTGGCATTTGAGTTATACAACTGCGAATTGCATATGCTTGAGAAATCATCTTCAGTCATTCAATAATTGTTAGAATTGTGCCACTCATTAGTCTGGTAATGCTACTTTTAAATCTTGATAGGATATGAAACGAATATATTACTATCATGATTTCATTGCCTTACAATGTGCTTTCTTGAGTAGATTAAGTTCTCTTCTCTATAAATTTATGTAATATTTCCAGTTTGTATTTCAAAGCTCTATGCTTTATGCATTATCTACTATGTATGAAGTTTTTACTTATTATACTTCGTTCTATTCTTGGGTAGTTGGAAAAGTACCAATAGACTCAAGATGTTATTTATGCATGCAAACAAGACACAAAACTACCATTTGATTGTCAAACTAATTCTGCTTGTTTTGACACTTTCAATTACTACTGCAACAACAGAGCGTGCATTTTCATCTATGAAGCGTGTCAAAAGTATTCTTCGCAATAGAATGGAAAGTCGATGTCTTTCGGATTCGATGGTTGTTTATATTGAACGAGAATTATCTAGTAACATTGATTCGAATTCTGTTATCGATGAATTTTACGATAATAGTGGTCACTGAGAGAGATATTTAGATATTTTATTGTTTAATTACTTAAAACTTTGTTACTTATTTTAGCTTTGTGCTAATAATGGAATAGAGCAAAATGACTCTATTAAATTTCAGTGTTTCTATTTAGTGAAGTTGCTGAAATTCGATACATTTGAAGCAATTCATATATTGTCGCAACGGAAATGACTTCTTTGTATAATTATAAGGGTAAGGTTGCGTACATCCAACCCCCCAGACACTAACTTAGTTGGTAATATACTGGGTACGTTGAGTTTTTTGTTACTTATTTTGATTGAATGTTATTTTTATATTATATTAAATATTTTTAACTTTTATTTTTTAAATAAAAAAATATGTTTTTTTTTTATTTTTAAGCAGAAAAAAATAGCGGCGAAAAAAAATAGCTCCATAAATTCTTTTAGGGAATTTTAGCCCACCCTAATTTTTAGGGCTAGTTCCGCCCTTGCTTGAGAATCTTCAATCTTGAGTTATAATTGGGCCAACTCTACCACTTGATTCGATTTAGTTAAGTTTTCCGGGATCCACAGCCGAGGGATATATGAACAATTTCGAGTTACTTTCAGAAAATGCTTCATTATTTTTGCTTTTTTTCATATAAAACATTGGGCTTGTCCCGATTCTGAGTAGTCTAACTTTAAAGTCTTTTTTCTAGGCTTCCTCTAATTCTGAGATGGGCTTATGCTTCAGTTGCTCGTCGTCTTTCTTACAATACAACAAACGTGGGAAAATCCTAGAGCAAAATTTATAGAAATGTTCTTCAAAAAAAAATAATAGTGAAATGGAGAATTGTCTTTCTCCATGGAAAATGTCGAATGATAACAATTGGGAGAATGGACAGGAATGTTTTTGTTGCCCATTTCCATGGAAGTTCGTGGTCGTCTTAAAAAATTGTGGATTTAAGTTCAAATCTGTTAGAACGTATCTAACAAGTACGATAACAGATTCGTATCTTTTGCGAAAGCGTATTAGGACCGTAGTCTTTCCGTTGATTGTATCACGAACAGAAATCGGGAAGCAACAAGAGTCTTCATATAATTCACGTACTCAAATCTCTCCTCCTGAGATAGTGAGGAAGCAATTTGAGAGAATTTGTTCAGAATGCTCAACATATAAGAATTTTGTATACTTCATATATCAAAATAGGTGCACAACGCAATCTATTTATAGAAGGTTTGTCACTGTTTCATTGACACTATTTGACACTATTTGGCAACAAGCAGGTACTGTTAAAAGGAGGAAAGCGTGCCAACATTTCCTTTGACTAACAGCTCTCACTCATCTACATAAGTCGCACTACAATTTTTCAAATCTCTCGATGTTTCATACGAGAAGTGTGGCGTGCGACCAAAAAGTAACTAGCAGTGTCATATTAAATCACCATCTAACTAATATGACACTTTCAAAATAAGGATACCCCTAATCCTCTTTGCAACACCGATAGCTACGCATCCCTTTAAGCTATACAATATTTGATTACATACTTAATGTAACGGTCATGACAAATAGGGTGAAGCTAGACAAATTGTTCCTTAGACACTTATGATCATCCGTATAACTCGACTGCTTTCCTAACATAATCCGCTAGATTGTATAGATCATAGTCCTTGGATGTCATACTAAAGTAGATAAACGCATATCCGTGTGATCACACAATAATAATCAGGGGATTCTTTTTCATTTTCACTATGGTCATTCTGTAGCACACATAGTATGATATGTGTATCATGGCATGACTCTTACTTAGGTGGGCATGTCATTTACTTATGCCATGCAAATCGTAGCCTTTGATAAATACACTCAATTTTTATCCTCTACATTCGACTTTAAAGCTTTAATGTAAAAACTCAGACATTTCACATTTGATTCACTTAGAATCTCATTTCAGACCTATTAAAGCGACTATACAAAAAATTTATCAGTTTTATCCTTCATGCTACGCAAGCATAAGGGCGATTATCAGTGTGATAGGGCCAGTCATAAAGCTTTATGACATTTATCGTGCTTTATTAATTGATTGCATATACCAAAATATTGCTCAGAATGAAAGAAAAAAGTCGATTTCATTTCATAATCAATTGTTACAGAAACATGTCTTTATCATTTACAAGATGTGATCAAACCCTACGTAGTCTTAGACTCATGACATGAGCTCTAAACTCATCTCTATGAATGAGTTTGATCATTAGATTAGCAATTATCTTTTTAGTAAGAATATACTTGATATTGATATCCACTTTAATGATAGCGTCTCGAACAAAGTAATATCTTCTTTGGATGTCCTTTGTCTTTTTATGGAACTTTGGGTCCTTAGCAAACTGAATTGTTGCAGTATCGTTGCAGTTTAACTCTACAGGATCATCAAGTCTCGGAGTCAAATCGAGATACTATAGAAAGCTTCTGAGTCTGAGTGCCTCTTGCACTGCTAGGCTGCACGTGACATGTTCTGATTCCATAGTTGATAAAGCAATGTAGTATTGCTTCTTGCTGCACCAAGATATAGCTTCTCCACTAAGGATGAAAGCATATCTTTTGAGGTTGACTTTGACATATCCAAATTGCCCCACCAATAAGCATCTATGTATCCTCTCAATCGCATGTCTCCCCATGATAGTATAGAACTATATCGGTCGTTCCACGAAGGTAACGAAAGATCCTCTTGACTGCTTGTCAATTAGAAGGCCCTTGGCTGCTATGGTAATAGCTCACCAACCCAACGAAAGCAGATGTCTGACCGTGTACATAACATGGCGTACATCAAACTCCATATGGCACTGGCATAGGGAATCTTGCTCTTTCTTCTTTTTCCTTATTTATTTTTTGGCATTGATGGAAACGGGTTTGGAGTAGTCCATCCTGAATCATTTTAAGATTTTATTTATGTATGTTTGTTGGACAAATCCAACATTCTCTTTGAATGATTTTTACATATCTCCACACCTAAGACATACCTAACTTCGCCCATATCATCTCGAAGATGGAAGATAACCACTGCTTAGTGACATTGATCATTTCAATGTTGTTTCCACTCCGTAATATGTCATCGATATATAAGGAGAGAAACATCATTCCTTCCTTTATTCTTAGTACATACACGTAGTGGTCTTCATCTATCATGGTAAAGCCATACGAAGTAATGGTTTCATGAAATCTGAATTATCACAATCTGGAAGATTGTTTAAGACCATATATAGATCTTTTAAGACAACATACATTGTCGTCTTGTCTTGATGAGACGACCCCAACAAGTTGATCCATATAAATCTCTTCCTCAAATGTTCCATTAAGGAAGGTAATCTTTACATACATTTGGATTAATTCGAGATCCATATGGGCAACCAGGGCCAAAAGTAGATGAATAGAGATAATTCTCACCACAGGAAAAAATGTCTCTTCATAGTCTATACCCTCAATTTGGGTAAAACCTTTTGCTACGAGTCGGACTTTGAACTTGTCGGTTGATTCATCTGCATCATGCTTAACCCTAAATATCCACTTGCATCCAATCAGTTTTCAGCGATGCGTTATATCAACATGCTCCCAAACTCAGTTGTTTGCATTGGGTCTATTTCATTTCTCATGACACTTAGCCATTTTTCTCTATCGAGTGAGTCCGTGTCCTCGTTATAAGATATGGACTCTTCTATTTTCAAAGGAGCGCAGAAAAATATATTTTTCTCGATCTGAAAATATCGTCGAGTAATTATTCTGTGTCCACTCTTTCGGATAAAAGGATTTTATACTTGCCTGGTTGGGGTTTAACTCCCACTGGCCCTTTGGCTCGTGGGACTGACGGTGTGAAAAGGGTCACTCCCACTAACCCTATGATTTGTTGGGCTAGTAATCGCATCGTCATGGCCTAAATTTTGAGAACTAATCTCGTTCCTACACATGAAAGGTTAGGGGCTTACCTCTCTTTCATGTTGATCATCATTTGGCAAGTTCCCACCTTGAATAGGTAAGATCTCACTATTCGGGAGTTTGATGAAACATACTCTCCCCTACACCAAGAGATAGTAGCAGGTCATGTTGTAACTCATACAACTGACAGTCATGTTTGATTTCTCCGATAGTTGAGAACTAATCCTCTAAAAATTCGACATTGCGACTGTCGATTTTAGTCATGCCCCCATTCGGGTAGTCGCCGAACATCACATATTCTTTTAAATGTTCGAGGTATCGAATGAACACCATATTGGTTGCTCTTGGACCAATTTTGCCATGCTGATGGGTTTGGTTGTGCTCATAGCCCGCCAAAACCCATGGTCACATATGATCCAATATTGGTTTTCTTCTATTCCATAACTCATATGGAGTGGTGGGCACACTCTTGCTTGGTAATCTATTGAGGATGTATGTTATTGTGAGCAATGCATCTCCCCAAAACTTAATGGTTAGGTTGACTTGCGTCATCATATACCAAACCATATCAAGTAGAGTGTGATTCTTACGTTCCACAATACTGTTTTGTTGCGGGGTATAAAGAATGGTAACTTGATTTATTATGCCCTTTCATCACAATACCCATTAAACATATCAAAAAGGTATTCACGACCTTGGTCAATTAACTTTTCAAAAAATTACATAAACCTATTTTATGAATATAAACATTAGCTTTTCAAAAAAAAAAAATTATTTTTCGATCCAACTGGGTCTTTACTTCTGCTACGTAGCGCTTGAACACATCAAGTGCTTTGTGGCGATGAGGCAACAGATACACGTGTCCAAAACACGAATAGTTATCTATGAAGGTGATGAAATAAAAAGCCTCACGGCGTACTTTCATACTCATAGTTCGCAAATGTCATAATGGACTAGATTTAATGGATTTTACGCTCGAGAAGCCTAACTGAAAGACTTCTTGCTAGCCTTGCCAGCTAAGCAAGGTTCACACTCAGGCAACTTAGCCTTAGTGAGTTGGTTTAATAGACCACACTTAGCAAGTTTGTTTAACATATCTTGGTTAATGTAACCAAGTCTAACATGTCATTTAATAGATTCGAAAATTGTATTTATGTTAGAAACTAAGGCAAGAGATGGATTATTATTATAAATATCATCCAAATCAAGAACGAAAAAAATCATGTTTGTATGAGCTGTGACCAAACACATCGTCACCATACTCAATTTTCAATCCACTAGGACAAAAATTAAATGAAAAAACAATAGCAAAGAAACAACTTAAACTAAACAACAACGGATTTCCGGTACATAAGTTGTGTCATATAACAGCAGAGTGTTCCTGCTATGAAGATGGAGCTTATAGGTGCCAATACCGATGACATCCTCTTCACTACCATTTTCCATAATTATGCTTATGTTCCGGCGCCACATTGATGAAACTCGATAAAACCAGCACGCTCATTCACTATGTGTTGGCTCGCTCTTAAACCCACAATCTATTTAGAAAAGGAGTTAGCAACTAATACATGGGAGCAAACGCATAATTTTGGATTGTTGGGAGTGAAAGATACCTTTTTTGGCTCGGAACAGTCCCCAAAAAAATTACCTTTCTTTCTGCAATTATAGCACTTCACACGTGTCATATTCTTGGGGTCATTTGCTTTTGGTTGTTTAGCAATATTCTTTCTCTGGGAGTTTCTGAGCCTTTTTCACTGGCTTGCCAAATCCTTTATTCCTTTTAGAGTTTCCCTGTGAGTTGCAAAAACTTTTGCAGATGATGTAAAAGCCCGTAAGGTTTCATCCTCAAGCTTGAGGTGCTTATTTATATCAACAAATGTTTTGATGTTCACATCATGAGACACTAGAGTTTTTGAAAGAGGTTCATTGTCTGTCTTCCCTTTTCATCAGGTAGTGAACGAATCACATTGTTCATCTATTCAAACTAAAAAATTTTAATTCTACCAGCCTCTAGATCACGCAACATAATCATAATATGAAGGTGTTCCAGTATAGGTCGACTCGAATCAATTTTGTACTTAAGCCAATTCAGGTGCAAGGTATGAAGCCTTGTAGCTGAAGTTTGACCGTATACCTATTTGAGTTTGTCCTAGTGACCTTGCCCATGGGCATTATATCGTACGTGCTAATAAGATCATCGTGCATGTAATACAACATAGCATAGCAGGCTCTAGGATCCTTCTTGGCTCATTCTGCATAGGCTGTTTCAGTTTTCGCGGGTTCCTCAATGGTAATGTGTTCAAGGACATATTTTTCGTGCAGGAGATACTGAATCTTCCTAGACCAAATGTCATAGTTTAATCCAATGAACTTATCACTGGATGAGAGATCGACTATCATGCTTGAAGGTGTCATTTCTACAAGTATGTTTTAAGGACATTAGGCACAATTTTAAAATTAGATTTTTGGTAAGAAAATTTTTGATTATGTATTACGTTCTAAAATTTCGCTAAACTTATCATGATCATGTTCTACATAACCAGAAATCTATGGGAAAATCTAACTTCCACGTATTGAAAAAATTCAATCAAAAACTCATAGTAACAGACACAGCCTAACAGATTGGCACTTAGAATTGTGAATTATAACAATTCAGTGGTTTTTTGCTATACAATATTTTTTGGTTTAATTTTAATTTATTGTAGCCAAAATAATTGGCACTAATAACTTGTTAGCGTATAACAATTCATTTTTCTTTTAACACATAGTTAAAGGAAAAAATTTCAAAACTATCAAAGGAATTTAAATTGTTTCAAAGGTAATTATTAATCGATTCGGTAAGCACTCAGGTAGTTGATGGGGACACTAAATCCTAAATCGTAGACCAACCTGCTAGACAATGCTATCATTCCTCGTGAAGAGATCAGATATCTAGTGAGAGCACAATGGTTTCACTTAAGAACTAGCGTTATTCAGCCCCACATAAGCATGATTCATGCAGATTATTTTAAAATTTGAATTAATTATGGCAATATAATTTTGATTACCATTATTTAATTATTAACACAAAGTTAATAATTATTTGTTCATTAATTTTATTTGTTGGAAATATATTCTCTAATAAAATTAAATCTAATTGACATAAGCATGCTTGAAATTAAAATTGCACTTAACATATTATTCTTAATCATGCATACTAAGAATTAAATTGCACTAAGCAAATTATATTAATTCCTAATCATGCATACTAAGAATTACTCATTTAACACATAAATGAAATTAAATAAATATAAGACATACTTATAATCCAAAATTTTATTTATGAAATTTAACACAAAATTAAAATATTCAAAATAATAATTAACACATAGTTAATTGATGATTTTACAATAATTTTCAATGAATACATAGAAATTCTAATCCGTAGGGAACAAAATATAATTCTATTAAAAGACAAATTCTAGTTAAGAAACAAATTTGAATTCGAAAGAAACAAATTCTAATTCTAATTCTAATAGAAGACAAATTCTAAGTATATTTGTGAAGATTTACTATTTCAAATTCACATATTTGTTCCCATAAGAATTCTTTCAATGATTAACCATAATTAGACCAAGTCATTTTCCAAGAGTTACATTGCCAACTTTGCTTCTTGGATCTATTAATCAATTCATTATCAAAGGATAATTAAAAAAAAATGACTTGTCCTAATCTTCCAAAAAAAACGGTAAGCAATCATGTGCGGAAAGGAACAAATTAACACATAATTGTTCGAACTTAATCAGATACCGAAACATGGCTCTGATACCACTAAAAACCTAATTAGAACGGATCTAATAATAAATAAATACGACAACGAATTCGTACGTTTTCAATGCAGAAGTATATAAAACCGTACTATTTCGATTGATTATATCACAAACACGAATAGGAGTCTACTAGAGTCTCCTTGCAATCTGAACACGAAATAGGAGTCTACTTGTAATCCACGAACTCAAATCTTCGCCTTCACATATAATAAAGCAGCAATTTGAGAGAAACTGCATATATATTTCTGGGTCTCAATACATGAGAATATGAATAATTATTTAAGTAAATAGGCGTACTGAATTGAACACTCTATTTATAGAGAGTAATTGGAGTCCCTAACCATAATAAGGATTCTCAATATTAGTTAATTAATAAATAATTATTCTTAATTAGGGTAGTAAAATTCTACTCTAACTAGAATTCTTAATATTAGATAACAAATAAATCAATTAACATAATTAATTCAATTAGATATATTTACATTATTTTGTCTATAAGGTGTATTTATCACAATCCAGTACATTCTCTTCTGCAACAGTCAACAAGTTAAAGGAGCTTCAGTTTGCCTTCCTTGCCAATTAATAAGAGTATATGATATGATGTTATGTCGAGCTCATATCCAATCTTAATCATGCATGTAAGGCCTACAATGGATCTAACCTTCTTCCTGACTTGACTAAGGTGCCGACAATTGTACAGTAGGAGAATAAATTTCTACGTTTGATGCAGAAGCTCTCACAGTAGTGTATAATGATCCGAGCATTAGCTTTCGAGATTTGGATAGAATTGAAAATCATTTCTTTTGTTTGATTTACATTAGGATTGTACTGCAATGCTATAACATTTGAACATACATCTATATTTTTATGCTTTAGCTATGTGTAGAAGTCTCCTAAGGTCATGTCTTCTTTTTGCAAGGAATTACTTTTGTACGCAGCCGTCACAAGCATGAATTCAGGAGCAAATTTTGGATTTTTCCTTGGTTGGGTTTGTTTGTTGGCCCAAGTATTGTTGGACTATATCATGGTTTTCATCCCAAGCACATTTAGCGTAGGATTGTGAGCTACGTGAAGTTTAAAGCGAAAAAATTCAAATAACTCACAGGATTGACTTTTTGTAAAGATATCTGTAACTTGATGCTGAGACGGGACAAATATAGTCTGAATGGTCCCATTTAAAACTTTTTCTCTAATGAATTGGTAATCGAGGTCAACATGATTTGCCAGTTTGTAAGATATAGGGTTTGTACTCAAGAAAACGACACTTTTATTATCACAGAGAAGTATAGGAGTATGGGTTATTGGTACTCATAGATCTTGGAGAAGATGTTGAAGCCATTCAGCAGCTGTGTCGACTAAAGCTCGATATTCAGACTCACAATTGGAACGTGAGATAGTGGGTTGTTTCTTTACACTCCATGAGATTAGGTTAGTACCAAAAAATATAGCGTAACCAGAAGTGGATCAACGGGTATCAGGACAGTCTGCCAAATCTGCATCAGAGTAGGCTATAATAGTACTCGAATCCAATGTCCGTGTAAAGCGAATTTTCATAGAAAGTGTTCCTTTGACATAACAAAGAATTCTTTTGACAACATGAAAGTGCAAATCTGTTAGGGCATGCATATATTGACTAACAATTTATGTCATACGTTAAATCGGGTCGTGTGATCGTGAGATATTGAAGGGCGTCAATGAGTGAACGATACATAGTAGGATCTACCAGAAGTGTCCCATCATATGAGATATATTGGGAAACAAGAATAGGGGCACTGACTGGTCGACAATCCAAAAGTTGCACATGTGGCAAAATATCTCGGGCATACTTAAACTGACTAAGAAAGAATTCATCATCAGTGAATGTTGCCTCAAGTCCAAGAAAGTAAGTAGGAAGTCCAAGATCTTTGAGGGCAAATTCTTTTTGGAGTTATTGTACCAAGCGATCCAAGAGAGTGATACTGCTACCTGTGAGTATGATGTCATCAACATAGAGAAGTAGATAAATGATATCTGATTTGTGGCTAAAAATAAACAAAGATGTGTTAGCTCGACTGGAGATGAATCCTAGATAATTGAGAAAGGTGTTGAAGTGTTCAAACCAAGCGCGAGGGGCTTGTTTGAGCCCATATAACATTTTCTTGAGATGACAAACATAGTCAGGATATAATGGATTGATATATCCTGGTAGTTGTTCCATATACATATCTCAGTGAGATACCCATTGAGAAAGACATTTTTGACATCAAGTTAGCGAAGAGGCCATCCGCAAGAGGTTGCAAGAGAGAGAATGGTCCAAACAGTGGTGGCCTTGACAATAGGACTGAATGTGTCAAAATAATCTAATCCAGGTACTTGTGTGAATCCTCGACCAACAAGACGAGCCTTGAAACATTCAATGTAATCATCTGAAAGATATTTTGTTTGAAAGACCCATTTGGAGCCAACAATGTTAGTGTGAGTAGGACATGGCACAATTTCTCAGGTATGATTTTGATAAAGAGCATTTATTTCTTCATCCATAGTTAATAACCATTGTAAGATCTCCGAAAGCTATACTACGTGTCATGATGCATAATTCGTGCGAAAGCGTAAACATAAGTGTGTGTTAA